>JAQFZM010002269.1:0-14232 GCA_034695785.1 Galumna obvia | reverse complement strand
ATATACTGTTTGTACAAATTCTATTGTTTTAATTTATAAATTTCAGAATTTATTTTACTATTAAATTCAATATAAGATCTATTTTGGAAATTTTTATATTTTAAGACAAATCTTCATCATCTTCAAAAAAAGTATAAGGATTCATATAGGATGTTTAGCAATAATTTATATTTTATTAAATAAAATAAACATTTTATCAATATTGTTAAGAATAAATGGCTAAAGAATTATGACTCATATAACTTATGAATAATAATTTAAAAATATTAGTATTCACTAAAAATATAAAGAGATATAAATTATATTATTTTTTATAAACTGTAAGGAATTATTCGGAATTATTAAAATATATTCAATAAAATTATGAAATTTTAGTGGTGGGTGTGCCCTACATGTTTAATTTTTCCAAATACAAAAATCTCAACATGAAAATTAAATGCAATTTTTTGTTTAAAATATAAATTATAATTTTATAAAATAGAATTAAAATTTTATAAAATTAAAAGTTTTTAAGTAGTAAATACGTTCATTGAACAGCCTCAGATTTAAATTATCTTGATATCATAGGTAAGCTTAACTTTCATAGAATTGATATGTACAAAATTTATCGGCCAATGTTCTATTGTTCTCGTGAAATTGGCAAGATAATTTTGGGGTAAATAGCTTTAAAAAAGATAAATGTTGAACTGTTTAATCATTAATTTAAGTAAATTTTTAACATTATAACATTATTTGTTAAACTTGAATATTTTGAATAAGAAGGTTCTTCGGGTACAATGAGATTGGTGCTCTTCATCTAATCAATGGTATAATGTATGCCAAGGAATACAAAAATATTTTAGTGGATGAAATGCAGTTTAGTGTCGATCTCTTGGGAATAGGTGACCGATTTTCGTTCCAACAAGACTTTGATCCAAGGCATACTTCGAAGCATTTGAAGGAATATTTTGTTGACATTGAAATTAAATATCTTTAATGGAGCCCACAGTCAGCCGATATCTCTCCTGTTTAGAATTTGTGGTCAATTGTTGATGAAGCGGTTCCACTCAGAGAAAGAACATCATTTCCACAATTTGGGTAGCACTTCAGAAAACCTGATATTCAATGGATTCGGAGCTATTGAAAAGATTGGTTTTGTCGGTACCCAAACGTTATGTGGATGTCATCCGAGCAAAAGGATGGCCGACTGGCAAATAATTAAACCGTTTTTACTAATTATAACTCTAATCCTAATTAATATTCAAAAGGGGTACTTATAAGTGTCACCGGCTTTTGATCTGTTTTACCGTTTAATTTGATATACATAATTGTGATCTTAGAATAGTCTTTATTATTTGATTCTGTGGTGATTAACAAATAAAATAAGATTATAATTGGTTTTAATTTAATAGGTTTAATTCATATTATTTATCTTTACGAAGATTTAATTAAATTATATATTTGATTTCAAATATCTATATTTCTATTAAACTATTTAATCTTTAATTATCAAGATAATATTTATATTTACCTATCCCTCCTAATTATTGATTAGATTTATTTGAATAAAAATATTTTTCTATATTTCTTATTAGAACAAATACTTTAAAAGGATTTATATGTTTAAAAATGTAACATAATTATATTCAAATAATTTTTAATATTATATTTCCTTATATAATACATAACACCTTTGAGCAAGGAGATTTCCGAGATAAATTTTTTAAATATATATTATATATTAATAATAACAAATTAGCAGAATTGGCCAATAGAGAAGGGTTGAGTAAACCATTAATTTGATTATTTATTGAATCACTAATTGGTTGGCAATGTTTGAACGAAGCGTATCTTTTTATGTTTTCCTTTACATTGGTATCATATCTGATACCAGTTATACTTATAAGAATACGACAGAAAAAGATTAGTGGAATAGATAATGTAACAAATAATAGTATCTAAAACTCGAAGACATATTTTCATTAGTTTTAAAATTGTCTTTCAATCGAAATAATTTTAAGGATTTGTTTCTATTCTCTCATACCTTTTGTTGAACAAGAATTCAATAAAATATTCAGTTCGCCTAAAATTATTACTAAATTTCGGTTCATTCATGGTCGTTTTTGGGACTAATTTTTTCTTTAGCCACCAAACAATTGTCATTAAATTCAGATCTTATTCAGATTTACAGGTCCTTAATTTGAAAGAGGACTCAACGGTAGGCTTCCATTCATTTATGTTTTTAACTGAAATGATTTAATATTTTGATGATTTGTATGGTTTTTAAATAGTAAAATTATTTGTGAAAAATGACCATGGTCATATTGCTTTAAGTAAATTTATAATTAATGAAACAAAAAATTATTGTTTCAATAAAATTAAACAAATGATTGCATTTAATTAATGAAGTTTTAATTCAATAATTCAAAAATGTTTTTTTAAATATTGTTTAAACAATAATTGAAATTTAAATAATTATCCAAAAATAATATTGAATTTATATCAAATTTAATGAATTAAATGTTCTATAACAAAATTTTTAATTTATTGTAATTCATTAATTCATAAAAAATTGATTTCAATAATTAATTAATTAATTGTCATTTAATGTATATTTGAATACAAATTATTTATAATTCATGGACATTAAATTTTGCAGTTTTTGTCATTAAGGGTTAAATGAGAAAAATGAGAGTTTTATTGTTAACTCTTTTACAAAATTGCTTGAGATGGGGTAGTTACGACTATGAACCTCAAAAATATAATGAAGTTTATATTGAAAGCTTTTGAAAATGTGCAGGTTAATAATAACGAATAGAAATTAATTACCAAAATAGCAATTTATTAGTAATTGTCAATAAATTAAAAGAACCCTGATTAATATCTCAACATATATTTATGTAATACTCAAAAATATGTTTCAATGCTTAAGTATTATCACGTTCCCTTTTCGAAAAATATGCTTTAATCTTCATTATATTTTTGAGGTTCTTGGTTACGACCTGTCTAAAATGATATACCTAATCACTGTCGATACTTTTTCCAAGTCTTTACTTTTATGAAAATAAAGGATTGAATGTTAGAAATCAATGGAAATTACAGAACATTTTTAAGAACTTTAAGAATTTTATGTTTTGTACTGATTTTCGCTCTACTATTTATGTTAATACTTATATTCAAATGTGTTTTGTACAGTTTGCAAAAATTTGGAATAACATGGTTCATATTTTCATATGGTATCATATATGTTTTTAGTTCAAAAATTTGATGTTCAAATACCCACAGATTTTTTATTTCTTAACCGAATTTAATGATCTTGGCAACATTTTATATATATTGAGAAAATCAATAATATGTTTACACAGAACTAAAATTGATCAAGCCAATTTTTAATAATTTCAAAAAATGTAAATTTAAAACTTTTTGAACCCCCTAATTCTAATATTTAAAAACCTAACCTAATATATAACAATGGGGGAGTTAATATATGTGCATACAAAATTGTTAACATTTAATCAAAGAGTTTAAATTATATAACCTGTTAAGTTGTTCAAGTTAGATATGAACACTGCTCTATATTTTGCAAAACCTGTAACCATTTTTTAAAAATTAATAAAATATATACAATATAAAAGATAATTTATTATTGGAAAAGATGACATTGAGCTTTTAATTTTTACAAATTAATAAATGTCCCCAAAAACTTGGTAATATTTTATTTCGATTTTATATAAATTAGCAAAAAATATGCTAATGGGTTTTTCCATAAATTAATTTTAAAAAATAAAAACATATTTTAAATCATTTGTAACCTTAAGTTTACAGTTTTTAATTCAAAAATTTAAATGATTAATTACTTTTTAAATAATTTTTATTAAAATTGATTTTTTATTTATTGTCATCTTTATTATTTTCAATAACTATTTTCGTTATTGAGAACTTTAAAATAAAATTATTGAATCAATCCTAAAGATAGTGAAGTAAAATCATACGAATTGTGTAATTTTTCAGTTTAATATTTAGGTTCTGTAATTTCCAAGGATTTCTAATATAAATTATAAGCAATTATTTTTCTTACAAATATCATGAAATTAAATTTTAATATAGAGTAAAGCTCATCAGTTATGGACACGTTTGTTATGGATAACTGTGTGTTATGGACAAAAATTTCATTTGTCGGAATCGCTATACATTTTAATGTTAAATTGATTGCCTCTTATTGAGTCGTGTGTTCTGTCTTATGGATGGATTTCATATCATTTATGTTCTTAAAAACGGTGTGTTATGTATAAAGACTGTAAATAATAACGTAAATTATCAATTATTGAGCTTTTTGATTTTGAATAATTGAATTTTGTATTGTAAATAAATATATGGCTTAAAATAACAATTTGATAACAATTTCTTATAAAAAGCAGATGGCCAAATAGCTAAATTTTATTTTATCTATAATTTGATTATACAGTCAATTACACAATAAGTGGTAATAATTAAGAATTATTTGTATTAATTTTACTATTGTTTAATAGAGAATAATTTATATTTTAATTTTGAACTAATAAAATCAAAATAGATTAAGAAGCAAAAGAAAAGTTGGAATTACAAAGTAAAATAATTGATTTCTGTTAGTTCATATTTTTATTGATCTCAAATATATTTCTTAATTTGAAAATTCTTGATTTTAAATCACAAAAGTTTTGAATAGCAAAAAGGTAGCTCAACAAGATGTCTCCCATTACTTAATTACAAATAAGTACAAAATTGATTTTAATTTCATAATATACAACTTGAAAATTCCTGATTTTCAAATCACTGGGTGTTTTTTGTCACATTATCGACTATATTGATTTAATTATTTAAATAGAATATAATTCATTCACTATTAAATACAAATATAAAATCAACCATGAATTATTTAGTCTGGGCTAGGACATAGGGTATCACATATGTCCCTTTAAATCATATAAATCGGTTTCTGACATTATGGTCACATGACTACAAAAAACATCGAAAAGATAATTTGATGAATCGATTAAAGAATTAAAATTGATATATCTATTATTGAGTAATCTAAAATATAGAATGGTTAAAACCAATTGATTGTCCTTTTATTTATCTTTGTTCGAATAAAAAACTGTAATTTTTTCTTAATTTTTTATGATTTATAATCAATAAATTTTCTTTATAATAATTGGATATAGTAAAATAGTACCTTTTTGAAGTCATTAATTAAATTTAATACAAATAATATTAATAGGACTTGGTTTTTAGCCATCCCTGGTTTATAAAAATAAATTCTTGGGATATATAAATTTTGTGTTGTCATCACTTTCTATCCAAAAACTCTTAATAAGGCACTCAGAAAGTTTAGATCATCGGAAAAGTTGAATAATTATAAAAAAAATTAATCCGATATTAAATCTGTAAAAAGCATATAAACCTTCCAGATCTTTTAAAATGCATAACACTAAAATTACCTAGTTATAAATATTTGAAAAGGAGGAAATGTGAAATCATCATAGACTATTCATTTTCAATAAATAAATTAATTATCTAGGTAATTTTAATAAATATAAAGATATTAATGTATTATAAAGAAGGGGAATTGTTGTTTACTTTGATATCAAGATCATTTAAATCAGTTAATTAAAGTTGTGGTGGTTTGAATGTGAAGGTTTTAAGCCAAAATACACATAAAAAACACTAAAAGAATTCAAATCACCTTTTACCTAAGAATTTTTGAATTTTAGTATAGAGGAATATAAGTGGAACAAATTTTTTGCCTGGTACATTTCAAATCATGATCAAAGCAAATAGTAAATGATAAAAATAAGGTTAGGCAGTAAGAATATGATTAAATTTGTGAAAATAAAATTATATTATATACATTTCCACCAATTTATATTTTCTATATCGGCCTTACCTTTTCTTTGATCAAAATTTGTGCAGCAAAAAATTTGTTCTACTCAATGTCTTCTATTTATAAATAACAAAAACAGTTAAAAGGTGATATGAATATTTATAGGGTTCCCCTATGGTTCATTTGGCTGTAAAACTACCCATTCAAACCATCGCAACTTAACCAATTTTAATGATCTTGATTTCAAATTAAACCTTTAATCTTTCTCTTTAAAATCCATTAATAAAATATTTAATTTTTTGAAAACAATATTCTGTGATATAGAGTGTCCTTTTATATTATTTCCAAAACAAGATTCAAATCAAGATTAAACAAAATACCAATAGTTATTTCCTCGCCCATATATCTAAAATACTGTAGGTATTTCAATATTTTTGACACCAATTAATTAATATAATTTTATCTTCTTAAAATTCAAATGTAAAATATGCTAAAGTTTAATATTTCATCTTAAATTTTATTTAATTATATAAATGTCATTTTAAATCTCTGATTAAATTTCATTCGAAAATTTAATAATTTCTGATTGAATTTTATATTTAATATAATTAACGATACATTTGTAATTAATACACCTGAGCCCAGACCAAAATACCACTTAATATCCTTGTGAGATCCGCTCTTTAGCCACATCTGTTTAAAGTTTAATAAATTATTTTGGATATTATTTTTATTCAATGAAAATTAAATTATTTGGAACTGTAAATTTAATTATTTGAAAATAATCTGACTGATATAGTGTGATCATTTTATAACTTGTGTTGAAAGTTCAATTTAAGATTTTAGGGATTAAAACGCCTCTCAATTCACAAAAGGGTTTATATCTGATAGGTGGTTTGAACAAAACAAATGTTTTAACAAAATGGTGTTTCTATGAAATTGTTTTTAAAATTAAATTTTTGTAATTAATATGAACCAAATTATTAAAGAAAATTCACAAAAATCCAAAAGTAGTCGTTTTTACACTTTAGAAGAAAGGAAAGACATTTGTAATTGGTTTATTTCGGCAAAAAAGTAAGTAAATATTAATTTAATTGTTTTTATATAAGAAAATAGAAATCTGAAGATGAATTTGTAAAATACTTGGAATTGTTTTTATATTTAATTGTCAGTATTTAGGATTTTATTTTCAAAACTAAATAAAACCTTAATTTAAATCTAAAAAAAAGTTTTTGATTTAATTTATTCTTTTACAAAATTTATAAGTTTTAATCGGATTCTCATATAAAACATTTTATTTATTAATATTTTCAGAGACGGTCTACATCATAATATATTAGATGTTCAAATTAAATTTTCCTTAAAATATCCTCAAAAAAATAACCATAAGATCAAACAATTCGATTGATTTAAAATAAAATGAATAGCAATTTAACACTTGAAAATTTGAAAAAATCTCGCAAAAAAACAAAGGTTACGCCAGAAAACATTCAAAGAGTTTTGGAAAAACTTCCCGTTTAAATATCACTTCGGTTAGTCATTAATTAAATTTATTAAACTATTATTTAATGAATATTTTAATAAAAATTGATATGAATTGAGAAAAGCAGTGAAATATATGTACAACAAATGTTTTATTTCAAACTTTTAAATGTTTTTTTTCACTGAAATAAATTATTAACTGATTTGTAATTAATTGATAAATTTTTATAGGAATATTACAATTACATTACAAGATATTAGTCACGGTTATGTGCAAATAATTTTAAAAATTCAGTTGCATATGTTCCCATATAAAGTTCAGATTTTTGGGAAATTGGCAAAAAGTTCCTAGCAAGAAAGAATCAAATTTTGACAAGATTTCCTTAAAAGAGTTGAAGAAACGCCTGACTTCTCAGAAAATGTTTGTTTTAGTGACGAAAGTCACTTCGATTTAAATGAATTTGCTAATCGCCAAAAACCTCAGCTTTTGTGGATTACAAAATCCAAACATTTTCATTGAGAAAACTGCGTATCTCAGAAGAATCATTGTCTGGGCCACAATTTCAAAAAGAGGTAAATTAAACCCAAAGTTGGCTATTTCAAAAGTCATATCATCATCTAGCATACATTTTCTAGCAGATAGGTCACTGTGAACAAAGTGATGTTTAGCTAAATACACCATTCCTAAATTTAAATAAAAATTATTCTTTTACTTTTGGACTGATTGGCCCATATTTTTTTACTACATTTACGTAGTAAAGTGTAGTATATGTAATCGTTTCGCACCCACCCACTCTTCAAATCTTGTTTCAAGATACAGTCACAATTGAGCGTTATTCTGAGTTGATAAAAAGTTTTTTCGTCCAGAATTGGAAGGATTTGTAGACCCACAATATATTCATAAACTATTTCTTATGCAGGATGGGGCTTCTTCACATACTCATCAATTCTCACTAAATATCTTAAAATCATTATTTGGGGAAAATATGATAAATTGAAGGTATTTTTATTAATATTAATCACAAAATCATTAAATATATCCAGTATAACAACTTTAACAAAATAACACCCACAAACAATTTTGATGATTTCAATCATTTAAAGAATAAAATGAATAAAAATTATTCAAACTAAGAACCAGATTTTAAATAACCCAGGATCCTTTATTTTTAAAGAATTGTTTCAATGAAATGAGAAAACTTGATATGATTTTTAATTTAAACTTATAAAACACTGAAATTATTATTTATTGTTAAAAAAATTCATGCAGTACTCTATTTATTTGGCCAAGTTCCATAAGTGATTTAAATCCATGTGATTTTTTCCTAAAGGGACATTAGAAGAATAAGGTATTTAATGAAGGAGAAGTACCACATAATTTGGATAATTTAAAGGATAAAATTAGAATTGTTTTTTCAAATATTAATAAAGGTTTATGTATAAGAGTTATAGACAATTTAATCACTAGATTAAAGTGTTGTATATCATTTAAAGGAAATTTTTTAACATGTATTTGAATAAAAACAACTTATAAAAAAACGTTTAATCCTTTTTCACTACATTTACTTAGTAAAGTGTTGTAAATGTAATCGTTACGCACCCACCCATCCGTCCGCACGGAAGGAAATTGTAGAATGTGATCTCTCCCTCTCTCTCTTATTCTTTTCTTCTCACTCACTCTCTTTCCTTATTGAAACTAATATATTTATTAGTAACGTGAGATTTCAACTATTTGATAGAAACGGAAGGGTGTGTGTAAGCTATTTTATTCTTTGTTTGGAGACAAACTCATTTGTTAGTAACGGGGATATTTAGTCCTTTTGATAGAAACGGAAGGTAGTGGTAGACTGTGATATATTTCTCTTTATTCCAACTGTTTTGTTAAATGAAGTTTGTCGCAGTGGTTAGAGGCACACATCTCCTGGCTTAAATGCTGAGCTCTGAGGCGCGTGTTCGGACATGGAAAAGGGCGCACTTTATTCACAGCAGGTGGCAATACATGCTGCCAGCGGTAGGTAAATAAGGCTGCTTTCTGGCAAAGAATCGGGGCCTGGCCAAGTACTCAAGGTCAAAATATGAGTAGAATGTGGTGTGTATTTCCACTATATGCTACATCCGGAGGAAGAAGCAGCACCACTTAAAATATGAGCACATCCCCCGGCTATCAGTGGTCTAAACAAACAATTCCTCGTATCTTTAGCGATAGTTCGTGCCACCGGCGGTATCTGAATCCGTGGCGGTGGACCTTAAAAACTTTCTAGGGTAGAAGTTTCGGTCTCCTCTATCCAAGTTTGCAATAGTTCTTTCCCTTTCCATAGTTTCCCCAATGCTATAACCTGAGTTTTCTGTTCAGGGATTGGACTTCGGTTCTTTCCTTTTTTAAACAAAACTGTTTTGATAGTAACGGAAAATTTAATCTCTTGAAAAAATAGTAGCCATGTGTTTAGGCTTAAAATTTTTTCTCTTGAGGCCAACTATATTGTTAGTAATGGGGAAATTTCGTCTTTTAATAGAAAAAGAAAGGAGTAGTAGGCTTTGCTCTAATTGCCAATCACTCATATAACAAATTACAAAGTAATAGAAACAAGGAAACTCAAACTTGTATAGGAATCTTTTAAAATGTTTTATTATATTTTTAGCTGGATTAATTTAAATTGCTATTATATTGTATTGATAGAAGGCCGTAAATGTAGTGATTATAGGCTTTGTCTCAAATCTTGTTTAATAAATTTATCGAGACCAGATCAAGTTTTATTTTTCTGTTTTTTCAAGACTGTAAATTTTTTTTGCAATAAATTGCTTTTCAAAGTACCTCGTATGGATGTATAACAAGTGCGACTTCATTTATTTCTATATTTTAAATTTAATCCTCAAACACATGTTATAAAATGATCACACTTTTTAATTATACTACATTTAGATTTATATTAAATGGGTAATAACGTTCAAAAAAATATAAAAATGAAAAAAAGAGAAATTATTTTTTGATCTTAAAGAAGAATCCTAACAATTTAATCCTTTTTTAATTGATTTAAAATTATTTAAACTTGTGTGACAAAGAACTGTAAATATATTTTATAGATTAATAAAATATATTCATTGATTTTTTTTGTTTTTATTGTTGGAGGTTTAGTCTAAATTTTTACAAAAATAATAAATTATTTTTATTATAAACACTTATTAATAATGTTTATAATGTAATCAAGTTTAGGAAAATTATTATCATATATTTTAATAATATGTATGTAGAATTTAAAAAAAATTTTAATTAATAAAAATAATTTTTCATATTTTAAAATAATTCATTTATTACAGTACAGTTATGCCTCAATTTTGGTCAATTGACGGTGTCGGTCAATTTTCTGACCAAAATAAGTGTCATTTAACAACATTCTATATTCATAAAATTTTTATCAATTTTAATAATTATTCTTTAATATTCATTACTAAAACAATTTTTAAAAAAAACTTTCGATTATAAAATAACTCCACAATTATAAAACAAATATAAAACTTGAAAGTTATTAAGATTTTTTCAAAACACAATTGGATTTCTTATTTGACAGATTAAAGGATAAAAATAAATTAGGAATATCCTAATTAATTATTTAAATCATTATAAAACTTTTAAAATATAGGGATTTTCCAAAATATTAGTAATTCGTTTAAATTTTCTATTAAAATTTATAAATTTTTGTGAATATTTTATTTAGTTTTCTTTAAAACTGTAATATTTATCTAGATATAGAGAAAATATCATAAGCAACAATAGTTTTTTTAACCGTGACCGAGTAGTCAGACAATTGTCGCCCATTGTTTATGTGATAAACGAATTTTAAAATTTAGTATCAGTAAAACTCACTTACTTTTGAACGCAATGTTCAGTTCAGTCGTCTTTTCTGTTGTCCAGAAAATGAAGGACTGATAGCGGTTTAGACGTTAGACATTAAATAACCTTCTTTTAAATTAATTAGATTCAATTTTTTATGATTTTATTAATACAATAAAATAAAATTTTGTTTTATAAACATTAAATTAATTAAATTTGATATAAATCTATTGATTTTTGACAATTAATTATATCAAATTCATTTCAATTAAATTCATTAAATTAAATGCAATCAATTGTTTTATATTACTGATAAAATAATTTTTTGTTTCATTAAATAAAAATTCTTAGAAAACAATATGACAATGGTCATGTTTTAACAAATATTTTACTATTTAAAAATTATATAAATCATTAAAATATTAAATCATTTCATTTCAATACTAAAATCAATGAAAGTCTACAGTCGAATCCTCATCCAAATGAAGGACTGGTGGATATAAATTAAACCTAATTTTAATGACAATTGTTTGGAGGGTTAAGACAAGATTGAGTCCCAAAACGATAGTAAACGAAATGAAATTTAGTATTGATTTTAGCCAAACTGAATATTTCATTGAATTCTTGTTCAACAAAAGCATGAGAGAAAGGAAACAAATATGTATTCAAATTTTTTTTATAATATTATTGGACACAATACCTATTCCACTACACTTTTCTGTTTTCTTCTTATAAAAGTAATTGGTATTAGATATGACACAAATTTCAGAATAACATACATATTGCGTACAAACACTGTCAACCAATTAGTAATTCACTCAATTTAAAATCAATATTCAAATTAATAAAATGTTTCATTATAATCTATAGAAACTAATTAATCGATAAATTATAAATAATTATTTTAATAAATAAGAGAGACTAAATTTGTTTCTGTACATCCATCTAATATTTATCAGAATAAAATTCTTTTTCAACCCCAACTATGGTTTTGTGGAAATTTTCTTAAAATAAAATTATTTTTAAATTTTCTTGTATAATTATCTGATAGTTAGTAATTTTATCTGATTAAATCGATTTAATTGATATTTGATTGATATTATTCAAGAATTTTTTTATGAATCAATTGATTGCCTTTTTTGGTCATTTATTTACTTTATTTAATTTTAAATAACAAATATTTTTAATTTAAAAATTAAGAAAAACTCAAAAATCAAGTAATATTTTTATATTCAATAATAGGATAATTTGATACTTGATGTTTTTGTGTCAGACTTTAAAGTAAAATACATAACATATAGATTTTTTGGGATATAAATGCTATGAAATTTATTCATGACATACAGATATTCAAAACACACAACTTCATACCACACAAAGAATTTACCATTAAAAGTTATAACAAACCAACTAATCTTTCAGTTTATGTTCATAAGACATAGATATTTATAACAGACAGACTCATAACACAAAGCTTCTTCTGTATTTTAATAATATGTCCCTTTTTCTATATCTTGAAGAAATTAACAGATATAAATTTATTTGAGTGCGTTTTATAAATAACTTCAAATTTAAGACAATACGTGCTTTTATATTACATTATTCTTATCGGTTTTGAAAAAATAAGCTTGGAAAGTCAAAAATTTTGAAAATTCGTTTAAACCAGATCAACTTTAAAATATTAATTTATACTCAGATTTTAAAAATAAAATTTTTCATTTATTATGGATTTAAAATTTATTTTTTCGATAAAAGCTAAAATAAAGCTGCTAGAAGGTAATCAATTTGGTGAAAAGCCATAAAATATAACTTAATTTCTTATGATTTGATGCCTTCTGGAGGCTTCATCTTAGCTTTTATCTAAATGCGTCCAGCAACAAAGTTGCTCCACTCATTATTCTCTATTCAGAAATTTAAAAAAATTCGGGTAAAAGGTGGTCCAGATTTCCATAGGATACCTCTATGGGTTTTTCCCTTAAAACTTGAGTTTCAAATCATCAGTGCTCTTGTGTTTTTTAACCGATTTTAATTTCCTTGGTATCAATATGAAATATATTTTTCTTCTATCAGATCCAATCAAAAAATCATTACAGGGTAATTTACTATAGACTGGGATATAGGGTCTGGCATATGTCCAACAGTGACAATTTGGGACCTGTCCTAAGAAGTTGGTCACTATATGTAAAAAAAGATAAAGGTGATATTTTTATATACTTTTAACAGAACTGAAATTTATTGATCCATTCAGGAGTTATTAAAAGATTTAATCAGGGTAAACATTATGAATGCCCTAATAATTATATTTAATGATTTTTCAATAAATATTTACCCTTAAGTTTTATATATAAAAAAATTTTGTAATATAATAATTAGAGAAATAATTTATAAGAAAACAATATTAATTGAAACATGAAAATCTCAAATAGTATATCAATAGTGAAATAAAAAGTAATTAATAAATTATCGAAAATAGTTAAAGGTTTTTTTTATACTTGAATATAGAGTATCAAAACGGTTAAACGGAATCCGACCGGATGGGGTTTGGGCTTTAAGTTTTGGTGTCCGGGTTTGGAATATTTTATGAATAGCTATTTATTATTTCAAAAAAAATTCTGAAATATATTAGAATTATTGATATCGAAATTTCATTTATAATAAATTAATATTTAAACATTGTTTACTTTTGAATTACAAAATATTTTTCTATATTTTGTGAGTAAAAATATATAAAATAAATTTTATTTGTGGAAATATCCAAAATAGGATCAAATAGACAGCAAAAAGCTGTGTATGAGATCTTAATACGTAATTAAAGAAATGGTAATCTTTTAACTATAAGAAAAGTTTTAATTTTTAACAATTTTAATTAATTATAAAATTTTTGATTGTGAAAATATTTATAGATAAAATTTCAAATTTAAATATATTTATTTATGATTAACTAATATATAAATTATATTATAACAAATTAATCAAAATTAGTTTTTTTTAAAATTTATACAAAATAAAATAAAACTAATAATATTCATTTAAAACTTTTATAAAATATCCGTTCATTTTTAAAAAAAAAATAATTTCTTTT
>JAQFZM010002268.1:0-14237 GCA_034695785.1 Galumna obvia | reverse complement strand
TCGGCATATTTAGGCCATCCATGAGTTGAGAAAAACATCCCAACATTTCTATGGAATCACTTTAAAGTTTTTCATCGTTTATTTCATTCATTTAATATACCTTGCTATTTTCTTAATTTGTTGTGAACTTATTTTTAAAATTTAAGATTTAATGAATAGTTCCCCAACTTTTGCATTCTTTTATTTAAAGCATTTCAAAGATATTATTAAAACTTTTAAACTCTTATTAATACAACTGTTGAAAGACTGTGAGATACTGTGATATATATGAACTGATCGCCGGTCAATACATATACTGTTTTTGCAAAAGTATTGAATAAGTTTTTTCTAAAAATAATAATCATTTGAGAACCAAATATTTTCAAAGATTCTATGCCTTAAAGAACAGTCTGTAGGGTTGAAACTATTGTATAATAACGAGAAGAGTGTGCGATACATAGACCACCCACAACAATAACAACTCAACACAATTGCTGTCCGCTTGAAATCCACAAATAACAGAGCGCTTCCAATTTTATCGAATTTTCTTCAGATTATTTTGTCGTCTGATTTCCTAAAATCTTAAGAAAATTCCTTATTTTCCCCCAAAAAAACTGAAACCACATTTAGTGAACTAAATCTTATCATTCTTTTGACAACAAGTGTTCCGAAAATTCAAGAATAATAATAAATAAATTTATTTAATACTTTGTATCGTTTTGTTTATCTACTTTTATAATAACTCATTTTCGTTATTTTATAATAGAGTTTGTAATTCAGTTAAATCAGAATTTATATGAATTTTAAAATAAGAATTTAGAAATTATATAAAGTATTTGATTAAAAGTGATTTATAAAACATTATTATTATTATAATTTGTTTGCATTTTTAAAATAATTAAAAACTTAAATCTTTGTATTTATATTCTAATTAGAAACTAATCATAAGATATTTAAATCCTTTAAATAATGGAGTAATTATTTAAACAAATTATATTTAATTAGTGAACTCTCCATTGTTTTGGGTTAATGACATCGAAGGTTAGCGATTAAAATAAAATGAGTTGCAAACCAATCATTGGAAGGTATTCTTGAAAAATAAGCATATGTCGAATGTGCGCATTCATGAGTAACGCGTGTCCGACGCGTGTCTTTCATATTTTGGCCTTTCATTGAACGTGCCTTCAGTTTCACTCACTTTCATTCATTACAGCAAATGAATTGTATTCACAATTGAGGCCACATTTGTCTTATATTCTCTTTTATCTAAACTATTAATTAATTTTTCAAAAATTTTTAATATTTTTTGTTTGACTTTTGATTTGTTTTTATTTTTCTACGGAAATGTTTTATGAACTAATGTTTGAAAATATTAAAAAAAACTTAAAATTGATTTTTTAATTCAAACTATTCTTCAATTAAACTCTTAAAGCCTTTAGATTTAGGTTAAAAAGTTAATAAAAATTTCTACATTAAGTCAAAGATTTAAAGAATTAAAATAAACTCCAAAAATAAGCATAAAATTGTTATTGTCTTTAAGATAATTTCACTAATTTTATTTGAGGATAAATTTCAATACTTAACTTTACAAACCATTTATAGAATAATGAAAATACATTTTATAATTTAATAAAAAAAATATTTATAATCTCTAAAAAACGATTAATTCATTAAAATTATTGATAAAAAATAGAATTATATATAATTAAAATATATTTGAAATTAATTATCAATTATTTTCGAGGAGATCGTTGAGAGCCATAATATAGTGCTGAGCCATTTGTAAGGTTTCATATTTGGAAAGTTTGGAATCATCTCCAAGTGATGGGACGACTTCTCTGAGTCTATCGAAAGCAATGTTCAAAGAATGCATTCTTTTCCTTTCTCTGGCGTTTGCGGCTAATCGTCTCTTCTTGAGAACAGTGGCACCACTTTTTGAAGGATTGGAAGAATTTTTGTCACTTTTCTTCTTTTTATTAGACTTTTGAGTGAATTGATTGTCATTACGACACAATTGTTTTATTTGATTGTATTTATAATCAAAAGAACAGACAATTTTGTTATTAGTCTTAACACGTTTTACATTCTTTTGATGAGAGGAGTGATCGGAAGCAAAACTGGGAGTCAGACCTTCGTTAGAGTCAACACAAAATTGATGAGCGGATACTGAAAAATGATTAGATGTCGAACCGATATTCTCAAGATTTGTGTTGAATAACGACAATGAATTGATGTTAAACTGAGAAAATCCACTCTTACTTATGCGGTTCTCTTCGCTCTCAACATAAGAATAGTTGACATTACATACATTGACATTGTTTTTGTTATTCATTTCCGATAAAATCAAGTTTTGAGACAAAACTTCACAAATAAATTATTGATAACATATTTATGGCTCACAGAAGAGAGACTTACATTCAAAAAGACTTTTTTTTGGCAAAACAGCGGGTCTTTCACTGATGGCTGTCTCTATAAAAGTACTCGTTTTGAATCAAACAAAATAGTGGTCGAAGAACGTACAGAGACTCCACTGTGAGTCTCACCGGAGAGTGCCTGCACTCCATCCACAACACACCAAATGATGTTTCAAGTGTCGACTCCACCGCTACTCAATTGTATGATTAATGCCATTGAATTTTAATGATCTGCCATTTAAACCATTCATACGATATTTGAATATAAAAAATATATTCAAATTCGTTCAAATTAGAGGCACTCATCGGACAGACATTCAATTATTTGTTTTTCATTTTTTTTATTTTGCGATCAATTTTTCGATTATTTTTTGAGTGGTTTTTCTCTTTAGAATTTACAAAAGAAGTATTTAAAATGATGAAGGTCCTTTTATTACTTTACAAGGGTAATTTTATATTGGTTACAAGAGTTTCTATATATGCTCCATCAACTTTTAATATGTTATATAAAAGTATAGCAGAAGATATAACCAGAACTTTGAATACATCCGCTTTTAATCGATGATAAAAGTCTGAAGTTTTTTGTAAATAAAAAACTTATAAAATATGTTTAAATTTAATAGTTTTTGGAAGAACTGAAATAACTGTTGTATTTGAAAAAACGAATCGAGCAAATGATTGTTCACCTGCGCTGCCAAATGTCTGATGATTAGGCCTTCACTGAAAGGGAAGACTAGCGGAACAAAATAATCCTTTATTAGTAAAAAACACAGACTTTCTCTTTCGTTAACAGAATAGACATTCTTTTATGTTGTTTTTCAAGAGGTGTTAAAGTAATCAAAAATAAATGAATAGAAATTTTCTTTTCTTGGATTAGAGCTGAGCGCAGACCATATAATGAGTGTTTCAATCATAACAATAATTTGAAACTTTCTTCAAAAACTGTGTCTAAGGTATAGACAGGTGTTTAGTTATGCCATAAATATAATCTTAGTGTCTATACATTCAAATGAACCGTTACTCGTGTGCTTCAACCGGGTCTTTGTCACCGACACCTGAGCTTTTTGGGTCAAATCAGACAATGTTTACAACTGATGAAGACATACACCGTTACTAAGATATTGCTATAAAGACGTTATTTTCCGAAATTGGGTTAAAATCAATACTTTTGAGCTGTTATTTAGTTTTAAATTGATTTGAATTTCTCTTAAAGATATGAATTTTGAGATTTTGAATAATAGAAAGACATTCATTAGTTATTAGTCAAATAACATCACTTTCTTAGACTTGACTTTCGTCTTAAGAAAGACTTCATTGAATTTAAAAATGAAATAAAATTTTTATTAAAATAAAAAATAGTCAAAGCTATGACTTTTTGCTACTAAAGATGTGATAAGTTTTATATTATTAATAAGATATTGAAATGTTGACATTTCAAAATTGCAAGATAATTTAAATAAGTAAAGTAATAATCAATTTAATTTAATATAAGTTTTGTTATATAAATAAAATTCAAAACTAATGTCTCAAATGTTTCTTATTTGACTCATTTATTAAGACTATTATTACTTTAATTAAATATTCTTATTTGAACTATTATCAAGTTTTAAATATTAAGTAAAATATTTTAATACGTTTGTAACTGAAGTTATCAATTAATCAAATCTTTTTTTTTCTCCCATAATATCAAAATGACTAAAACTGACGGAAAAATACAAAAATAAGGATTTTATAAAATTCATTGCAATAAAACATAATTTAATACAAAATATAGTCAATAAAAATTAAAGAATTGTTTAATTAATATTAAAATATATTTGTTTTTTTTGTGAAATTAAAAAGTTTTTTACATTTATTCTTATAATAAATATTAAATACAATAATTGTTATATAAAATTATTTTTTAAAAACTGTATATTCTATAATTTTTTCAGTAATTATAAAAATAATGAGTCATTAAAAAACTTGAATCAAATTAGTTGGGATGCGATAACTTATCAGAGGAGACATTCCGTGACTCCAATACTTATATAAACTGTATATAAATGTATTTCTGGTCAACTAATTGGCGTATATATACTGTATTTCATTGAAATTTCTATAATATTCATAAAATAATATCATTTATTTTCACCTGTTTTGCCATCAGATGTAGAAAAGTTTCAAAACAATTATTTGCATCTTTGGTGCCGTCAATGATGACAATGTGCACACCTGTCCATAATTATTCCAACATAACTGTAGTAGTCGTTGAAAAATCCCCCAAACAATCATTTCTATCTATTTCTGACAAATCTTTATACCTTTTTTTGTGAAAAATTCAATTCATATTTAAATATAACGACTTTTTGGACAAAAAAAACAAAATTCAGAAATTATTCGGTATTTTATTTAACATTGAATTACATAAATAATTATATTTTACATATAATGTAAATGTATTTATAATTACAAAATGCAAACGAAAACATTTATTAACAATAAAATTGTGAATCGGATAAAATCCGAAATAAAATATTGAGTGAAAATAATATATAATTAGTTTAGTAGTGATTTCAGCTCAAGAACTCAACAGTACTTAACAGTCGACACTATTGGCATTAAATCTATTCTGCATTCGAGGTATATTAAAACCTGTGTGACCACAGTTACGACGAGACTCAACTCTTAGGAGAAAAGTCCTGATTTCCATCGGACGAAGTGTTATTACAAAGGGTTGGCTCACATTATTCTCATTTGTTGTATGATTTTGAACCGCTTTTTGAAAAAAAGGTGATAAAAGGGTAAAATTTAAAAACGATTTAATATGAGTGGAGGGTAAAAGTATCTCTTTTTAATGCACTGAACTTAAGTCACCCATATGTTTGACAAAAGTTCTAGGTGACTAGTTACGATACTAGGATAATAATGGCGAAAGGTTTTGGTGAGTTTCATACCTGCGTTATGATTCCGTTCAAACGCTGACTTATAGTTAGAGTATGGGTCGAAGTCTGGTCTCCAAACCATTCGTTTTTGTTGTAATTCACTCAACTCTTGATTAGCAGATAATGTCATTTCTTTGACATCAATTATACGAAAAGTTGTGAAGAGATTTCTGAGCGAAACATCAGTGGGTGTCGAGTATTCTGAATCTTCATTAATCTCATAGAAGTGTTCGAGTCTGAGAAGAATCTGGTGGTCATCCCATGACTCTAATGTCAATAAATGAATATTTTTTGGCAACAAATTATTAATTCCAGAAAAACTCATTAAATTGTCCGCTCGTGGGGTCGATCTTTGACGGGAACCAGTGTTTCTTCGAAACAAAGGAATGGGTTTCCAGGTAAATGTCTTACTCATTGTTCTCATTTGACGAATACTGTCTCGAATTCCATTTATAATAAGTCGATGTTTGCCCCTCACTATTAGTCCCTTCCTATCGACTCCTGTATTTATAAATTAGTTTTTTAGACAAAATTAGTTGTGATTTAAAATACCAGGTTCATTTAAGGCCTCTTCCATGCCATATCCGTCGTCATAAAGAAGTCTTCTGTGAAGCATTATTTCGAGAGAGCCGTCAGTCATACTGGAACCGCCTTCCGATCGGTCAGTGAGAACAGTCATTTGTAAGTCTTGTTTATAATCTCTAATGAAGGCCCAACTGGTAATGGGATAGTAATTGGAAGCGACGGGTTCTGTGGTCTCTAAATCCCAGGTCGGACGGAAGTGACGAATTCGACGAATAGTTTCGCGAGAATTTGAGTCCGTAAAGAATGTGCCGTTTGTTTGAAAGTTTGAGTCGTATCGCGTCACAATTTCCAATCCATGATCGTAGAGCCAATTGCGAATAGGAATGGGTCCTATAGTCCACTCAAATTCGATGTAATCATAATTTTTGTAAAGTCTTATGATTTGGTGAACCCAAGGCTTAAATGTTTGGTGCACTTCATCTACGAGTTGACCCCTTATTATCTTATAAGTAGCAGTATTTGAGATTTGATGGGGAATGTGATGACTCGGGTTAAAAGCATAAGCACCGGATGGTTTTTCACCTCGAAATCTGTCTTCACCTTGGTAATACCAAAAGTTTTGCGTTAAAGGAATTATTTGTCCGTTTTTAAGAACCACTTGTTTGAGAAGACCCATCTGTCCGTCAATTTTGATACTTATTTTTCCACTGTCGAGAACAACATCTCCTGAAGCGGTGGATCCCTCTGTTATATGACTTTCTTGACTTTTAATTATACTCTGAAAGCCTGAACTCATTTTTAAATTAAAAAAGTTATAATATAATGACTATAAATATATTGAGTATTGACTGACCGCTATTTATTGAATCGATTAGAAAACTTGAGAACCCGAGCGGTGGAAGTATTGCCTGAAATACTAATTCTTTGTCTGCAATTGAATTCCTTTCGGGTAAACTTAAAATTCTGGGACTGATTGGAGTTATCTATTGTTTAAACAAATTCTTTAATTTTTATAAATAATGATATCAATGATAATAACCTGAGAAGGGATAAGTCCTCCGGAGCCTTCTCTGACTCTGTAATTAAAATTTCTTACGGGAAGTCGAATGTAATGTTGGACGGGATGTGCCAATGGGTTATAAATAGCGACCACAGCATCAGTATTATTATCAATGCGTTCAGTGATATGACATTCACTTATGTTTAGATTCGGACAAAACGAAAGACTTGAATACGTGACATAACCCTCGCTTTGAAGTAAATAATAATAAGACTCTGTTAAAGCTTCCTGTGCTCTTCCCATTGCAGAAGACATAATCCTAACAAAATCATCATTGACCAATTGTTTGCAAGTACCGGTGACAGCATCATGATGTTGAAGAATTCCCATCGCCTCTTGCAATGGCACCAACTTTTCTGACAATATATGACTCATTCTCGACAAAACTGATAACTGTTTCGTCGATTGAATTAAATTATTGCCGTTTTTTATCAAATATTTTAGTGACGGACGACTTGTAAAGTATCCTAAAACACATTAAAGTGAGTCAACATTTGTTACTAATTACTAATTAATCCAAATATTAATCGATATTCGAAAATAGTGTCAAATATTTAAAAAAAAAATAAAAACAATTTTGCAATTCTTGTTCAATCATTCAATCAAAATAGCATTTAAGTTAAACAGAAATCTCAACCTTGATATTACCCAATTTACCCTTGCATTAGACATATATCAAGAAATAAGATCTTTGACAATTAGGCCATTATTTCAATTATAACTTTTTTTAGTTAAAAGAAATAGCAAATAATTTAATTAAACTAGATATTTTTAAACATTTTAATAATTAAATTAGTTTTAAAGAAATATTTGTTTCAAAAAAACACTTTAATGGCATCAGTTTTTGATTCATATTTTAATTCTTTAAAGTATCAAAAAATATACTTGGTTAAATTTTTAAATATTTCCAACTATACTTGGCATTTTACTTCGAATTAGTGTTCATGGTTCTTTTGACACTCCTCTTTTTACATTAAAATATTTTATTAGTTTGAATTTTTTTTAAGTAATTCAGAAAAAAACAATAAATAAACTGATTTTTATTTTATTTTTAATTTTAAATGAAAATCATTTGAATTATTCATTAAAATCTTATAATTTAAAGCCGAGAATAACATTTTGTTGTCTAATCTTTTAAAAACATCTGATATTTCAATAATATTCTTAACAACACTTTTAATAAATCTCTTTAAATGATCGATTAAAGTGAATAAATTTTCCATAAATTACTGAAATCCTTGAAAATATTTAAACCATTTTTTTTAAATTAAGTGATTTCTTAAAATTCCAATAATTTTTTTTCAATATATTTTTATGAATTGATTCAAAATTATTGTAATAAATAAACTTTTGGTATAATTTAGCAAAAAAAGAGATCATTAAAAAAATCTGATCAAAATCTGTCATCAATTTATTATCGCATTTAATGGGAAACGATATGAGTTAACGCAATCCCTGACCCAAATGAGCACTTTTTTAGTCATTAAAGAAATATTTTGTGAACATAAAAGGAAATTAAGAATAAATTATAACAAATATGTGAACTGACCCGTCCAGTAGGCATTCCAAGCGTCTGCATATGGAAAGAAATCATCAAGTTTGATTGGCCAGGTCCTATCTAATCGATTCAATGATTTTAAATAACACGACGGCGTAGAATAGATTATATTGACTTTTTGTTGCGATTGCATTGAATTAATGGCTGCCATCAGTCGATCCAAATTTTGGTACCAAATGTCGGCATTTCTGTAATAAAAATCCATTCCCATAGTTATGATGGTATGATTAGTTCCATATTGAATTGCTTGGTCCCGGGCTATTTTTATGAACTCTAAAGCTTTTCGATTTGCATTTTCGGTAGTAATCGGATCATCAAAACAGTTAACATCAAAACAGAAGCCTTTTGGAGGCCAATACACGTTTGGAAGAACTCCTGTCATCATATCAGCCCTTTTGCCTAAACTCGGACTCGATTTCCAAATAAATTCTAGTGTCCGAGTTCTTTCTCTCAATAATTTATCTTGGTAATCAATTCTTCCTAAAAACATGCCGTCGAAACCCATCTGAGCAAATAGAGAGGCATCTTCTCGAGAGTGACCAAAAGGATCGATTTGCCAACCGATTCGGGGTATTCCACATTCACCAAATGTACGATTAAGCCATTTGTGACCTAAAGTCATCTGGTCAATAATAGCCGAGTAATGAGAGGCGGCCTCATCATTCATACTCCAACCACCGCTTATAAACTCCAATTGTCCTAAAAATAAGTGAAAAATCAGTTTAAATAAATAAATTTATTAATTCCTACCATTTCTGACCAACAAATGGACTCTACTTTGAATGGTTTGGTTTTGTTGGTTATACCACCGCGAAAAGAAGGAGGTCTCCACTGCTATAAATTTACGGTTTGGCGCTTCTGATAACGTTTGAACCACAGAATCATAAATCATTCGAACGTCTTTTCAAATAAGTTATTAATATTAAATTTTTCGGTGAATTACAATAATTTATATAATAACTTATAATAAGTGAACTAAATTTAATTCTAATTATAATTCAATATTTAAATGCTTTTATTCCTTCCTTTGAAATGCTATTTGAATGTCATATATAAATGAATATTCAATAAATTATTGAAATGCGTGACCAGAATTAGTACAATAGTTTAATACAATTGAATAATAAATTCCTAGTTTTAAATGCAGTGGTGGACAAACTTACCAAACATTAGGGGGTTTTGCAAAGGGGTATCAAAAATCGCAAGAAATGCATTTTAAGCTTTTTTTTACTTTTTAGTGTTTTTATGCAATTTTAGATAATTTTTGATGATTTTTAGCAAAATGTTATCGATTTATTAAATCGAGTTTCAGAGAGGCCTCAGAGAATACAGACTTTTGTCGAATTTTTATTTTACAGTTTTTAAGCCCTGAAAAACGACTTCTATTTTAATATTTATTTTCTTTAGTGTCGTATAAATTATAAAAATTATTAAAAATTGAATTATAATTCACTAACTTTTTATGATTCACTAATTTTTTCCTCTGAATATTGAAAGAACTAAACAATATTTAGAGGAAAATAATCTTTTCTTTAAAAACGAAAAGATTTGCTAATTGAGCAACACTACCTTGATCAGTACTTTGATATACACTACCTTGTAGATACTTACATAATTTGAAAAAAGTTTAGAACTAATTTGAAAATAGAAGTAACCCTTCAATAACTCTTAATTTCATCTAAATTTAATGAAAATCTAAAACGTTTTTCCTTGAATTTTGATTAAATAAAAATTATTAGTAATTTATTCAGAGCCAATTATGTGAACAAAAATAAAGTTTTTGTTAAATCATATAATAAATAAAACATTTAATCAGATTCTATAGAGAAATAGGAATTAGTTCTTAAGCTATTAATTAATTAAAGCGAATAAAAGTCGGAAATTATTATTTTTTATTCATAGTTTAGGAAATAATAACATTTGATTTGTGTCTAATTAGTTGGCTTTCGACCAAAAATTCATTTCTGGTTTGTTTTAATAATTTGTTTATATATGACATTACATTTAAATCAAAAGAATTTCAAGTTTTAATGAAATGTTTGGAAAATTTCCATTAGTTTAAGACTAAGAGTAAGACTAAGACTTACACCTGTAATAGTACTCATCATATGTTTCAGTCCAACCGGTGTCCAAATGTGTGTGACATACAATATGTATGTTTAAAAAGTCATCATAAGTTGTCGGACATGACTTTAAAATTGTTTGACAATCAAATCATAAGTTTGTTTGAAATGAGAGGAAAGGCTTACTTCATAACCACATCTCTGTCTTTGAGGATAACTTAATTGAGAAGACGTTAAGTGAAAAACAAAAACAAAAATCAACGGAAACTTCATTTATAAAAACAGTGTTTTGTTGTTTTGTGGTCACTACTAATGTCTGACAATTGTTCTTCACTCGACTTCAGTGACGACACTTTTGGAATATTCCTCTCGTTATTCCTCTCTCGTGAGCTACAGATGGTTTGAATGGTTTGTAAGTATGATTCCTTCAACTTTATTCGAGAGATTAGTGTCCTTCAAATCTGGTGGTTCTGCACCTGCACTATAGAAACGCACAATTATTGAACTCAATTGCCATTCATAACAAGATTTCGGCCCTGAAATCTCTTAAAATCGTATATTAAAAGGGGAGGGATTCCAACGAAAATTTTCACTCTTAAAGAGTAAAATATGGTTTATAATATAATCTCATCTTCACTCACCCCTCATAACAAACAATTAATTAATAAAAAGATTTAATGTAAATATAAAATCAATACATTTAAAGCTATAAATCAATATAGAGGTAAAGCACAGGTATAGGTATGGAACAACTGATTTATAAAATGACAAAATATATACAATAAATAGAAAGAGGAAGTGTTTCGGGACTCGAAAAAAGCGATAAATTTATGAACTCTTCAATCGATTTTAAAAACTTAAGAGTCGAGAATAAACTAAAATAGTATAGAAATAATGTGTTAAAAAGTTTATATTAATAACTTGAGTACAAAACAAGATTACAGCATTGGAACTTGCCAAATTAAACTGGATTTTAATCTGAAATTGATCATTTCTATATTTAGGGCATATATTAAATCAAAGCTTCTCTACTTCTTTGCAATTCTTCAAATAAAAGAGAAAGAATTGTACAAACATTTCAACATTTATATAGTTGTGTCTAAAAACCTCTTAACAAAGTCTTCAACAAATAAACTCATTATATTTTTGACCGGATTATAGATTAGTATGACTTCACTCATTTTAGATTTTTGATTTGATGGCCAACACTTTAATTGTGACGACAACTAAATCTCTAAATTCTTTTAAAAGATTCTCATAAAAGAGTCTCACATTTGCCCTCAAATCGAAAGAGGATATACTTTTACAGATCATTCAATTTGTTTCGGATTATATTTTTCTTTAATGTTTTCAAAAGATATTTAGTTTAATTCAATCAAAACATTGTTATATCAAAACTTCAAAATTCGGTTTTTGATACTTTCAAACTTCTTTTAACTTCTTATTCTTTTTTTACAAATTGTTTTATATATTATCCCATTGTTTCCATTATTTATTAGCATGATACTTCATTTCAATAAAAGATTTTTCTTATTTATTTTATAACTTAAGACAGTGATACTCATTGAAGCACAAGGGGTTATAAGGGGTCAAATACTATAATTTGCAATCGGACAAATAGTACCTATTTTAGTACCCTTTGTTCCTATGCTCAAACACTATTATCAAGTTCATTTTTAAAATAGACCCTTTAATAATTATATATATATATTAATTGATTCACCCTTACTATACGTTGTATCATGGTCAAAACCCTATTAAAAAACAAATGTAGTGACCAATTACTATAAATAATGTTTTTTAAAGGGTTAACAAATTAATCGAATAAACTTTACTAGGTTCTAATTTTTCAGCATATTTAGTGAATTTACTTTTTGCTAGCTTATGTTTTCAAGCGCAAATTTTAAATAGTCCTATTCTAAACTATAATTATTGAATGCTTTGACCAAGAACTAAATTCAAATAAGGCTTATCAATAGGCTATTATATATTTTTAACAAGATTATACAATTTTTAGTGAGTTTTATTGTTATGTTTACAATAAGTCAGTAAAAGAAAAGTTTTTAGAAGTTATACCATTTTTATAAATTAAAATTATTTGTTAATAAAACTTTAACTTTCGTAACTCAAACTAATATTTGAATACAATGTAATGTGCTTGCTCATATCACATAACATACAAATGAATTTGGCTCAAAAAGTGGCGAAATGGGTGTAAATGACTTAAATTATAAGTTATAATTTCCAAACGGAAAATAGTACCTAAAAAAGTATTTTCTATCTTATATTCTTAAATAACATGATCTAGTTTATTTAAAAAAATGATCCCTTTATTAATCATATATATGATTAATATTTCACCTTGCCTATACGCTATATCAGGATAAAATCTCTATTATATTGAAATATACTGACTGATGGCTATCAATAATGTTTTTGAAAGGGTTAAAAATTAATCCAATAAACTTTAATAGTTTCTAAATTTTTCAGCATTTTATCTGGGTATACTTTTTATTAGCTTGTATTTTCAAGGGCTAGTTTTAAAAAATCCTATACCTAATCTATATTCATATGCTATTTTACCTAGGCTGCACCTCAAGAACTCAAGACATCAGCTCCAGGAATACTCACCAATGCAACAGGTTTAATAACCACTTCTTATCAATATTTGGTGGATTTCGCACCACTGAAACCAATTGCCGCACATTTGGCAGATGGAGTGAATACCGACTCTGAATTTACCAAAATTTGTCTCAACAACTGTACTACTCATCCATTTGTTGCCCAGAATTATGAAACCATTACTTCAGGGTATGACAAACAATAAATGCTCAGAAGCGCTGCGACAACACATGAATGATATAATGGGCACTGCTGCAAACAAGGTTATGTTAATAGGCATTGCAACAAGTAGCATTTTTGCTGCTCATGAAGCTAATAAAACATATGAGTTCTGGAAACTGATAAAAAATGCAAAGAACTTGGTTGAACAAAGCCCTGGACAAAGAGAAAGAATATCCAAACTACTGAATGACGTAACACCTTTTGTCACAAAATTAGACAAAGCAATGGCTGATCTTAGAAGAAATGATGACTTCGAGTGTGCAAAACTTGCGTCTGAGTACTTCATCAATGAAATCAAGATAAAAGTTGGGATATTCTTAAAGGAAATAAGTAATTATTAGATAAATTTTTAATTTTATATTTATTTGTAATTTTGTAAAAACTTTCAGATGATATTCGTGTTGAAGTTAAAGGGATGAAAGAATTACTTCGGATCAAAAGAAGTGGTGCTATTGCTTCGGCTATCTCTCAAACTGTATCTGGTCTAACCTCGATTGTTAATGCTTGCATATTGTCTGATTTTATCAGTCCAGACGTTTTCATGGTTCAAATGGGAATAGGGTTGTTTAACCTAGCAGGGGCCTTTAAAAATATTGAACTCCATTATATTTCTTCTGAACAATTGGAGGCACTTCGAAAGGAAGTCGACAAAATTGAAGAGGTCAGAAACGCGGGGTTATTGATTGAGAATAATTACAATCAGAAGAGTAGAGAAATTCGTGTTTTGGCGATGGGTCGTAACACCAATTTTAATATCAATAAATACAATTAATTTTGTTCAGCAAAACAAATACACATACAGTAGTGTTCAAATCTAACTAGGACAACTTAACTAGCTATATTTCTTTAACTACTTGACAAAATGCAACG
>JAQFZM010002267.1:0-14242 GCA_034695785.1 Galumna obvia | reverse complement strand
ATTACTCAACAAATTATTAATTAATTAAACTTTTGAAAGCTATTACGACATTAAAGTCATATTTTATATCAAAAAAATAAATGCTTGAGAAAGTCATCAGAAATTTTGATCAAATTAATGAAGAAGTCTTTGTTTGTCATTAAAATAACTCAAAACAAACATTAATTACTAATTATCATAATAAACTTATGTAATAAATATAATAACAGATGATTTTATATTTTATAAAAATTTAGAATAAATTTCCCTGTTGTTTACGTTCTGAGTTGTTTACAGATTTTTGTGCATTTGCCCCCTAAACAACTGGGAGTTTTTACTGTACATTAGTTCTCGACATATCTTTTCTCCAAATTATTAGTAAATTAAAAAGTATTGTTTTCGATTTTATTGTCAGCCATTGGTTTGGACTCAATTTCAAAGATATCTCAATAAATAGTGGAATAAATAAATGATTTTGTAATTCATTTGTATTTGAGTTATAACTCTTTATATAGTTTTCAGTTTCATATGAAAACAATTGTAATTTAAATTAAATATTTATAAACAAACCATTCATTCATAACGATCTCACGTTCGATGATTTTCATTAAATTCAAAGAAATAATGTAATAAACATCTGAAACCTATAAAAGAAAAATAATTTTTGTTAAAATATTTTACAAAATCGGGTAAAAAATGTTAGCTTTATATTTTTCTCTCACTTAAGGAATAACATTTTTCGGTTTCATTAAATGAAAGCATTGTTTTACAAAGAGCAACTCGTAATATAATTGGTAAAAACCTTTAATTTAAGGCAATATTTTAAATAAAACAAATCAGTTCTCGAAATATCTTTCCTTCCATTTTTCCCATTTATTAGTCATTAATAAAAAATAGAGTTTTTGAGTTTCTGGTCATTATTTGGTTTGGAATCTATTTCAATGATTTGTCAATAATTAGTGGAATTAATTAATAGTTTTGTATTTCATTTGTTTTTGATATATAATTCAAAAATAGTGTTCAGTTTTAAATGAATTCATTAATTGTTGAGTAAAAAACAAGAATTGATCCGAAGAGAAATCTTAATAATATTTAAATGAAATCAAATTTTTTTTATATTAAATGTTTATAAGAAACCATTGACTTTACTTTTGATAATTTAGTCGACAATCGATAATAATATGATTTTGTGTTCAGACTTTTGTTGATTTGTTTTCAATTGATTTGTTGTGTCTCTAATAATAAACAAATTATTATATTTAATAATTAAATTTGATAATTAAGACATAACTCTCATCCAATTGTTTTTAATTGTAATTTAATACAATATTTGTTTAATTTAAAACTAATACCAAATAAATTAAAACGATTTGGTTTAGTGGACAGACTTTTATTGATTTGTTGTATCTCTAATAATATACAAATTATTATATTTAAAACTGATTCAAAACTAAATCAAAACGATTTAAACTTTTTATTATATCACTTCCTAATACTTAAACAATTAAATTAACCAAATAATTAAGTGAAGAGGTATTGACTGACATCTATCGTCACAAATCTAAGCTCTTTTGGCAAAAAAAGAGTAAAAGGGTTTTCATTTCATACCGATTTGCTATTTGTTGCTGAAAGGATGGACAGCACTGTACTTAACAGTATTTCCTTCCAGTACTTAACAGGTGGGTCGGCAATTGACATCCCACAAAAACCTGACAAGGTGTCGTAGCTTGGATGAAGTCTCGACAGTAATTAGGTCTATCACTTTGGGCAGGTCTTGACTCCAATCCATCTCAAACTATTTTGTAAAAGTTTAACATTAAAACTCCCACTTTTCTCATATACCACTCAATGAGTTATTCAAATATACATTAAATAACTTTTAAAAATTAATAATTAATAAATTCAATTTTTTATGATTTTATTAATTACAATAAATTAAAATTTTGTCTTAAAAATATTTATCTCATTATTTTTATATAATTCTTTTGATTTTTTGATAATTAATTAAATTTAAATTCATTTCAATTGAAGTATCGTTTAAACAATATTTGAAAATAAAAGTTTTTATTAATTGAGTTAAAACCTCTTTAATTAAATGCAATCATTTGTTTAGTTTTATAGAAACAATAGTTTTTTGATTCATTAACTAAAAATTCATATAAAACAATATGACCATTGTCATGTTTTCACAAATACTTTGATTTTTTATAAATATACAAATCAATAAAACATTAAATCATTTCATTTCAATACGAAAATCAATGAAAATCTACTGTCGAGTACTCATTCAACTGAAGGAACGGTGGATCTGTATAAGGCCTGAATTTATTGACAATTGTTGGAGGGTTAAAACAAAAATTAGTCCCAAATCGACAATATTTTATTTTAATAATAATCCTAAATATTATATAAAGTTTCCATAATCCAATTAATTTGAAACGAGAAGGGTTTAACTTTAACTTAAAAACTTTAAATACAATTTCATATTTATTATTATAAAAATATCTTTATTTTAATATAAAGAACCTTGCCCAATAAGAAGGTAAACCCTGATCCACAAAAAAATCAAAAATCCCTCAACGTGAGTCGACACTAAATTGAATTAGCTTTCGAATGGTATAAAAATTTTTGACTTAGGTCAACCCAAAAAACGGGGAGATCAATTTGAAGTGGACAATTTTTGATTGTAAAATTCATAAAGCGGTCTTGAAAAGGCTTAAAATGGCCGATTTTAACCGGATTTCGGGCTAAATAGCTTTATTAATTCTTAATTAGACATAATTTTAATTTTTAATAGCATTTTTTAGCGCAGCGTAAAAAATGCTTTATATGGAAAGACCGCTGTATGAATTTTACCCTCAAAAATTGTCAACTTCAAATTGACCTCCCCGTTTTTTTGGTTGATCTAGGTCAAAAATTTTTATACCATTCGAAAGCTAATTCAATTTAGAATCGACTCACGTTGAGGGATTTTTGATTTTTTCATTGATCAGGGTTTACCTTCTTATTGAGCAAGGTTCTTTGGGGTTTCAAGCAATAAAAACGACAAATATTTAACTTACTGTGTTTTACACACTGTTTTCCAGTTATTGCAATTGTCTTTTCCCTTATTTCAATTGCTTTTCCTTACGCGCAAATGTCTTTCCGGTTATTGCAATTGAATTTATTATTTATTAAGTATAATATATTCAACTTTGAGCGGCAGCTTTAAACACCCGAAACTACCCGAAAAAGTGGTCGGACATAAAAGTTTCCAATGAATTATTAGTTTATCTTGATGAGAAAAACATTTTATAAGCAGTATATAAGCATTAATTATTTATTGTTTGGCCGCAATCGTTTTAAATGGGTACCAAAAGTCAAAATAATAAAATCAATTGCAATAACCGGAAAGACATTTGGGCGTTAGGAAAGACAATTGAAATAAGCGAAAAGACAATTGCAATAACCGGAAAACAGTGTGGAAAACCCTGTATAATTTATAAAACTTTAGTTCTTTTTCAATTTTTAACTACTTTGCATTTAAAATTTATGTAATTTCTTATGATATCAATGCTATCTTTTACTAAATTATCTTATATTAATTGGATTTATACTTTAATTTCTTTTAAATAATTACCAAAAAATCGAGAAAAAGTAGAATAGTTTTTAAAATCAAAAACATTTTAGTTAAAACTTTAGAAAATATTTTGTTTTGAATACATGAATATCGAATTAATTCATTATCAAAACTAATATTAATTTATAATTATTTAACTGTTTTTAAAAGTTTTTCGAACATTCAGGAATTATTTTAATTAATTGATTCAAATCTCATTTTATTAATAATATCAAAAAATTTAAAACAAATCTCTAAATAATAATTATAATTTACTTTTTAATAAAATTAAAATTTCATATTTTATAATCATAATACCCCCTAGACAAAATTTCCAACAGATCTAGTGTCTGTCCAAAGATGCTAATGTTAAGTGTCCAAAACTCGTAAGGTGGTATTTTAAAAATTTAGCTTTGCAGGTTGTTTTCCGGAATTCCCTATCATATTTGGCATCTATGTTTCACTGTGATATTTCTGATGATTATTTCTTTACAAAAATTTTATAAATGAAATAATTTGAAAAAACTTTACATTTGAAAAAACTTTACATTTGAAAAACTATTATTTAATATTGAAGAATAAGTATTTTACTAATATGATTTATATAGAATTTTGCCAAAGATCAAAGGAATGGATTTTTTGATGATGTTTCGATAATTTTCAGTAACAAAATTGCAAGAAGTGAAATGACCTAAGGATAGTTTAATTATCAAAATAAACAACAATAAGCTAGATTGATAAACTCACTTCATAACATCTAAAATTATTAATAGTAAAGAATCTCCAACAGCTAATACTTTAATTCTTGAATATTTATAAAATTATAAATACAAAATTTACATTTATTCGTTAAATTATATGCCCTACAAATATTTTTATTTCTAATTTGAGAGGCATTGGCTCATAATAACTAATTATTTACTTAAATAATTTTGTCTGTTTTTATGAAAACAAAATATATAGATTATATATTACTTACAGGGAGTTATACTCCAAAAACTCATCCTTTCGTGATAAGTCGGATACACTCCATCTAGGAGAAAATAAAAAATTGAGAAAAAATTACAAATAACAAAGGTTTTTTAATAAAATAATCAAATAAAAAGTTGAAATATATAAGTAAAATTGTAAAAATACATAAAAACTATTGAAATCTGGAAGTCTAAAAGACTTTTTTGGGTACCCTTTGTTAGGGTTGTGTCAAAAATGCAATAAAAACATATAGATTTCTTGACTGGGGGAAACAAATTTGGTATACACCCTAGCTGTGATTTTTGTTTATTGACAACCCGGATTACTTAGAGGTTATTATAAATAATATAAAATATTTAAACAACAAAAATAATAATTGTAAAAATTAATCAAAGATTCCGTGTTGTTGGTTTATAATAGATTAAACAAGGTAACAAATGAAACTTAGCTTTCAGAAACAATTCAGAGACAGAACAAAATAATGAACACTCAGATTTTAAACTTGTAATTAAAACCACTGAATTAACAATTGATCCCTACTCTGCACTCATTGCATGGCCTCGACTGCAAAGACCTCCTTTGAGTTCTATGGGTTAAAGACGAAAATTAGTAAATTATCGAAAGTCATCGCAAAATACAATATGTTTATTGTCAATATTGTTGTGGTCATACGTGAAAGATATTTTTAAAAATTGTAATATTTTTGTTTTATTTTATTTTATTTTAATTTCATTTTAAATAAATTGTACAAATTATGAAATTTTTTATAAATTATTAAATCGTTTTATAAATTAATTTAAATCACTTTTAAAACCTGTAATTTATATCACTTTGTTTTCTTAATATAATTTCAAATTAATTTTTTTACTTAAGGTTCCCCGCACCATTGACGTATTTATCTATTTAATTTTCTTTAATTATAACTTAATATTGAATTTTGTTTTATTATTGTTAATTTTTTGGTCCAATTTAAAGAATTAACGTTAGAAAGAGCGTTACTTTGAATATTAATTTATTAAATAATTAAGGAATAATAACTTGAGTTTTTTTACTTTTAGAGAAAAAACACTTATGAGTAATTCAATGAAAGAATTAGTCAATGATATTAACTAGTTCAAAAGATTTTTATATCCAAGATATTTATTGTCAGAGAAATATTTGGGAATTTCACTAAAGTGGCCCCAAAAAGAACCCCCTATGAAGTCATCAAAACTTTGTTTTAAAAGATATTCAAGAAAACTATAATAAAAATATGTTTTGTGTAAACTAGACACTGTTCAATTATTAAAAATAATAATTTGATCCTCGCATTTACAGCTATTATATATTGATTACAAGTATATATATTACAATTTAATTCATTGTTATCGCAAATATTTTTATCTTTCTTCATAATGAAATCCTAACTTAGATATTTATCTTAATTATATTAAATTTTTTTAATAAAATTATAAGATTGTTTAAAATATAAATGGATTTATTTATAAAAAATGTTCACAATGATGTTTGAATTAAATTACATCTGATTTGAATAAATAACCTTACCATTAACAAATTTATGAATGTCTAATTTTATTTATATTAAAAGAATGTTTTCTTTCAAACTGTAATTTTGAAAAAATTTTTTAAATATATCTTTAAAATTATTTTATTTAAAATTGAAAATTCAACTTTTGTCCCCTATTTGGTTATACGTTTTGTTAAACATATTCATTTGATAAATAAAATGTATTATACTTTATTTTAAGTAACAAAAAATTTTGAAAATTTTTACTAATTAGCTTTTAAGGTTTTGTTTCATTTCATTATATGAAATATATTTACTATAAAAGTAAAATATTTAATTTACAGTTTTAAAAATATCGTAAAATAATTAAGTTTATTAAATCAAATAAAACTATGAAGACTTGTTAAGTGTAATAAAGGATCAAGGAAATTGCTCTTCAATTTAAGGGAATCCTGTAATGTTTGAATAAAAATTCCAACTGATTTGAATAAATTATATTGTGTTAACTATTTTTCTATTCACAAATTTATGAAGATTTAATTTTATTTTAATTGAGATAAAACAAATTTTTTCACTACATTTATGTATTAAATTGTAGTATATGTAATCGTTTTGCACCCACACGCCCCCCGAGTTAAAATTCTTTATTCAAGGATATTTCGTTGGCAACTCTACTAACCATGTAGCCTGTGCTAGCTTTCTCGGGAGATCCAAGCTTTTGTTTGTAACGGAAAAATTTGGCCTCTTTGATAGAAACAGAAGGAATAGGTAAACTGTTCTCTCCCTGGAACTTTACTCATTTGATAGTAACGGGGAGATTTCGTCTTTCTGATAGAAACGGAGGAGTGTGTGTAGGCTTTTATATCTTTCCCTGGAACTTTAATCATTTGATAGTAACGGGGAGATTTCGCCTTTTTATAGAAACAGAGGAGTGTGTGTCGGCAGTGATATCCTTCTCTGGTTACCAACCTTTTTGTTAATAACGGAGAAATTTCGCCTTTTTGTTAGAAACGGAGGAGTGTTTATTCTGTGATATCTTTCCCTAGTGACTAACCCTTTTGTTAGTATCGGGAAAATTTCGTTTTTTTGATAGAAACAAAGGAGTGTGTGTAGGCAGTGAAATCCTTCTCTGGTGACTAACCATTTTGTTAGTAACAAGGAAATTACGCCTTTTTGATAGAAATTGAAGAGTATGTGTAGGCTGTGATATCCTTATCTGGTGACCAACACTTTTGTTAGTAACAAGGAAATTTCGTCTTTTCGAAAGAAACGGAAGGTAGTTGTAGGCTCTGATACCCTTCTCTTTCAATCAAACCTTTTTTAAGTAACGGGGAAATTTTGTCCTTATGAAAGAAATAGAATGGAGTGGTAGGTATATCTTTCCCTGGTTACCAACTCTATCGTTAGTAACGAGGGAATTTCTTCTTTTTCACTACATTCACGTAGTATATTTAATCGATTCGCACCCACCCATTTTACTAAAATTAGTAACATGGTAACCCTAACTAAAATAAGAATATTTTAAAATGCTTGATAATATTTTTAGTTGAATTAACTTAACTTGATTTCATATTATATTGATAAAAGTTCGTAAATGTAGTGATTATAGGCTTTGCCTTAAACCTTGTTTTAAAAGAATAATTGCTTTTTAAAAGTATGACCTTGCAAATGTTCTAAAATATGATAAAATTACAAGATTTTTGAAAATTCATTTAAGTTAGGTAAGCAAGAATAATATTTGCATAATGCTTTATAGAACACTTAAAAACTTATATGTTATAACACTTTGAGGATTTATAGAAAACTGGCATGATACAATTATGGACTTAATTTTCAAATGGAAAATACATACAAATGTATAAATACAAACAAATAAAATCTTTATTCTTATGTATCTCTCACTTAATTGATTAAAGTGGAGCTCATATGAACTATTAGTGCTTAAGACAAAAGTAATCATTCAGTAATCAAAAGTTGTGTATTATTTGTGAATAATTTCTTATAGTTTATAAAATCATGTCTTCAGATAAATTAAAGCCATAAATACTTAACAAAATTATTTTTTGTCAAATCATTTAATGATAATTTTGATGAAATGCATAAAAGGTTACTTAAAAACACATTTATGTGATTAAAACAACAAAAATAATGTTTTTCAATTAATTTATGTAATTCTCTATAAAGAAATTAATATTATAATCAGAGTTAGGATAAATCGGGATTTTCCGAAGAAATTTACTTTGATTAGTCTTCGGGAGTTATATTAATATGATATCTAATTATAAACTAAGAAAAGGCCCTAAAAACTAAGTTTTATTCTCCCGATTTTTCCCGATTTTTAAAGTTTTTTTTTATAAAACCCGCCGAAATTGGAAAAATTGGCTTTTTATTCCCGATTTTAGCTAAAAATAATCTATTTTTAAGAAAAATTCTATAATTTGAGAGATTTTTGTTAATAATTAAGATATTTTAATAAAATTTTAAATAAATTCAAATAGTTTACAAAAAATGACGATTAACCGACAAATAGTGAAAATTTTTATTCTCCTAATTTATACGTTATTTTATATAAAATGTATTCCAGTTGTAATTCAGTAATGATTTTGGTCCAAAAATTAATAATTGTTTTTTAAAAAAATACAAAAATTTAATGATAAAACAGCCTAATTCTAATTATAATGTGGAAAAACACAATTTTCAATCATTTATATACACTTAAATATACTAATTTGAGCAAAATTTCAATACTTATATTCCCGATTTTGGCAGTTTTTATCTCCCGATCCCCGACTGATTTTAAGTGTTTTTATTCCCGATTTATCCTAACTCTGATTATAACTAATATAAATAAAATACAAAAAATAACATTTTATTAACCATAAGTTTTATTAAATAAATCCTAATTCTCGATCATTTCATAAAATTGATCAGTGACTATACTTTAAATTAGTTGCTCAAGGTACATAGATGTTTGAATCTTCTTATAATTAATGAGTGATCAGTTGATTGTCTTCTTTAACCATTTGAGAGCACTTCTCTCCGATCATCATTGAGACCGCATTTGTGTTGGCGTTTGGCACTAATGGCATAATAGAGGCGTCACAAACACGAAGACTATTAATACCTTTGACTCGAAGTCGAGGGTCGACTACAGTATCTTTTCTGCGAACATCACCCATACGACATGTGCCCACTGTATGTAAAGAACTGGTTAACATTTGCTCCAAAAACAACTGATATATGAATTGCATTCATAGACAAAGTGTTTATTCGGACAGAATTGACAGCCGGGTATCGGTCGATGAGGGATGACATAAGAGGCGAATGACGAGCGCTCATAGAAGTAAAACACGAATTTCACCAATTCGTGCATTTCGTAGTAGTCTTGGTTATCAGTCAAAAATCTTGCGTGAAAGTCAGGATAAACGAAAGGATTATCGGGGTAATGCTAAGAATGGGTTCGATGAGAAGTAATACTTCCCATAGAAATCGGTGTAGTACTCCTCCCACTCTTGACTTCTTTCAAAAGCATCGGAATTGAAATCTTCGGAATTCGAAAATCTATTGATAACTTCTTCGACCCCACCGTTAGGCCACTCCTTGTTTGGATTATTTTGAGTACTTATATAAGTAATGGAAGGGTAATATTGAGTTAATTCCCCCGAATTGTTGACATAATATTCATAGAGTCTATCGACAGTCAACTCTGGATCTCCGATATTAAGAGAGTCCTGATATTCATCTTTAATCAAGAAATGAATAATAAGTACCGGCTGGTTTTGGAGGTGTTGTCCCATTGGCAGATCATAGAGCACCGGTATTTTTAATTTTTCCAAATGATGTTGTTGTCCTATACCCGATAACATCAACAGTTGTGGTGAATTTATAGCTCCGGCAAGAGAATCATAACAGGTAATATACTTGGTAATGCTTATTTACCTGACGATATAATAATTTCTTTTTGGGCCTTCACTTTATAGGTAACTCTATTTCTAACGAATTGAACCTTTTTTGCAGTGTTTTTATTGAACAGAATTTTAGTGACAAACGCGCGGACTATTATATGAAGGTTTTCGGGGAACGGATTCGGATCTAAATATGCGTTTGCAGTACTTGAACGAACACCTTTTGAATCAATTGTTGCCTGGGCTGTAGCTGTTCCAGTCTGTTCCAGTCCATTTATATCTATAGTTAGAAATCCCATTTCTTTTATTACTTTTTGATGAATTTGATAAAGTGCAACAGGTTTAGACCAAGATGTTATCTTGTAAAATTAAGTTGAGAAATATATTTATTTAATGGCATTAAGAAACTCAAAAATATTAATACCTCCACCGGACCTTTGGTTCCGTGTAATCCATTGGCAACAATATTAGGGTCGGTATTGTTTTCATATTCAAATTAATAAACTATCTTTTAAAACGAATCAATTTCATCAAAATATTTTTTAAATATATTAAATATGAAAAGATGTATTTTAAAATGATTATTTTAAATATTTTGATAAATTTACTATTCTAATATATCTTTAATATAACAATTTTAATATATTTCAATATAATAACTAATTTAATATAAAAATATATTTATTAAACTCCATTCTTTACATCAATTATTTAAAAAATTATCCCAAATAATAAATTATTATATAATGCTTAAAATACCTCTTTTCTTTTAAAACACGTTCAACATATACATTAGTTATATGTATAGATGGCTAAAGGGAGTCGGTTCAGGGGGGTACTACCCTCCTTTGGACCAAAAAAACCTCAACAGACCTAGTGTTTGTCCATAGATGTAATGTTAAAAGTTTCAATGCTCCACATTATTTTCAAAATTTTGCCTCTAAATTTTGGATTTTTAAATACCAACCCCCCTTTTATTTAAATACCAATCTATGTTATATGTAATTTTGAACCTATGATAATAACTTCTTAAAATGAGTCCAAACATTACTTCTATTTATATATGAAATAATATTCTTTTCTTAATTAATAGAATTATAGAAATCAATGAATGGATAGAAGTTATAATAAATAACTGCAAACAAAAAACTAAATTAACTAAAAAAATATTTTTATTAATAAATTTGTATCTAAAAATAAATAATTTACAAATTTTAATCAATTTAATTTTAAATCAGTATATTTGTTAAACATTAAACTTTATTTCATTTACTTAAAACATTATACAAAATAATGAATAATTTATTATTGGCTTAAATTAAGCCGTTTAACACACTATTTGGTTCATAAAGGAGAAATTTTTTGACAAAGGTTTGACTCAAAAGTCAGTAAATTGTAAATGTCTATTGTATTTCGTTTTAAGGGTTATAAAAATATTTACCACAAAATTAATGAATTGTTTCCTCCTCTCAAGAGATTCAATCATTTAAAGTGACTGGATTTGAATTTTACAATATGTGATGAACTGAACTGGAGCCCAAAGGTACAAAACGATACCATACGGAAATAATATTGTTTAAATTATTAAATATATTAATGCTTTTTATAAAATTAATTGATTTCTTATAATTTTCTTTTTCAATATTTTTATAATTTTTGAAATAGGTATATTTAATTAGTTCTAAAAATATATTTACAGTTTTTATTTAGTTAATAAAATTAATAAACTTTCTTAAAAAGTAAATGAATTTATTCAAGCTATGCCTCTTAATGTATAAAATTGTTTTCAATGAAATAAATAGAGTATATTTTCAAATAGTGGTATTTTAAATATAAATTCTCAATTCGGTTATAAATTAAAAAATATTTATTGAACTGTAAACTTTATATCAATTATTTAAAAATATATCCAAAAACTTTCAAAAATATTTAGTGAACAGTTTGAATAATAATTTTATTAAAAATGACCAAACTTAAACCACTAAGTTTCTTCCAATTATGATTTGAAGCTTTTAATAAGAAATTAAAACCTAACATGGTTTTCTTTTAAATTTTTATAAAATTTTATGTGTCCTCCTAGGTATTTTAATAGATTTACACATATTTGATCAAAATTTATTTTATATAATGCACATATTATATTTTGTTAATATATTAAAAGTATATCTTCAAATACTCAATTTTCATCAAAATATTTAAACCAATCCAAGTATAAACGTGCAAGTGGCAATAAGAGCTATTCAAATTTAATTCTGTTGGTTAATCAATTGATTGCTTTTAATTATAAAATTAGTAATATAAACAAAGCATAACTATTATAAGCAGGGATTACAGATTATGGACTTGCAGTGCTTAGAGAGGGAAAAATAAGTGAGCGTTTTCATTATTCGGGGAAAATCAATTGTATTTTAATTTTATTGTTTATTCAATTGAATTTCAATAAAATTAAAAAAAACAATTTATAAAAAATTAATATAAGTTAACTCTCAAATGAAATCATTGAAAAGAAGAAATTATTGTAATTTTATTTATTTCTAAATTTTGAATAAACATATGCTTGTGTCTTATCTGAATTATCCGGTTTTTCAAACGCTCACTCACTTTTGCCTCTCTAAGCACTGATAGTCCATAATCTGTAATCACTGATTATAAGTATTGCCCTATCGATCACAACATTTAAAATTAATTAAATTTTGGCGCCCAACTACAATAAGAGGTAAACTAACATCTAGTCATCACAAAAGGTAAGTGTTTTAAAACTGAGTTTTTAAAAACATTTTTAACTATAAATAAATTAATTAATAAATTAATATTTAATTGACTTCTTAATAATAAAATACGTTAACAAAAGATCATAATTTTATTGCAATAAAACTTAAATATTAATATCTTTTTAGGTATTGACTAAGAAAAAGATTATAACTGTAATTATGATCACAAATAAATCCAATTTCACTTAAATTGAATTCTTGCCAATACTTTGATTCTTTCTTAACGACATGACTAATTTCTTTCTCACAATCCGTTTTTATAATTTCATTAAATGAATCAAATAATAGTTTTTCAAAGTATTGATAAGTTTTACTGAAGATTTTATGAATTATTATTTGTTTATATCGACTCCAAATTAACTCAATTGGGTGTAAATGGCAACAAAATTGTGGAAGTCTTAAAGGATGACATTTATATTCCCATATAATGTCGTCGACCCAATACAGAGGTTTTTTCGGATGTTTATTTACAATATTAATTAAATCTGTTTTTTTTTCATATTTTCATCAAATGAAATCCCATTATTTTTAAGCTACAATTTATTTAAATCTTTTATTGTACTCATAGGCCGGGTTTAATTTTATCTCCTGCTATCAATGGCCCCCATGGGGCGTTATCATAACAGACTATAGAATTTGGCGATAATGACGGCATAAGTTTTTTTCGTAAATAATGTTCAAAAGCTATTGATTCCATTCTTATGTCTTTGACAATATGTTCGCCATTAATTACAAGAACATTGTTTGACAAACGGTGAAAAATGTTAACGACTTTCTTTACTTATAGTTTTATATTGATTCTGGCTTTTATTGATATTTAACGTCTAAAGAGTATTTTTCTGAAAGGCATTTATGTGAATAAGAGTTTTATCCTAATAATACCTTTCACTTTTATATGTTTTCTCTAATCATTGTTTTTCAATCAAATATTTTCCGAGGTGTTTTGATAATGTCCTCTTATTAATTCTCGACCTCGGCCTTTTGCCATACATGATGTATTTATTTATATAAAATAGTTATAAATGGAAAAATAAACAATTTATAAATACAGTATTATTTTAAATAATTAATTTAAATATTTTTTTAATACAATTTATTTTAGTTAAACTGTATACTTTATATAAATTATTTAAAATTATATCCAAAATACATATGAAATAAATTATGGTTTAATAAAGATATTCATTTTTAATTAAATAAATTTTGCAAATCTAATAATTTTAATTATAACTTATTTTTATCAAAAATAAGTTTTAAAACTATTTTTATAAAACTGTTTTCTTATTATAAACTATTAAAACATTTTTCCAAATAATTTAAATAATAAACTCTGGTTCGTTTCGTATAAGTTTTTTTAAACAATGGTCAAATGATTAAGTTTAAATTCTAATTATTTTAATAATACAGTTTGGCCTCGATTTTGGCCAATTGATGGTGTCGGCAAATTTGCTGACCAAAATCGAGTTCTGCCAAAATCGAAAATTTGTTTCAAATAAATTATTTTATTATA
>JAQFZM010002266.1:0-14249 GCA_034695785.1 Galumna obvia | reverse complement strand
AGAGAGAGAGTAGAAGATCGATAGTTGGGTTAGAGAGAGAGTAGAAGATCGATAGTTGGGTTAGAGAGAGAGTAGAAAATCGATAGTTGGGTTAGAGAGAGAGAGTAGAAGATCGATAGTTGGGTTAGAGAGAATAGAAGATCGATAGTAAGGCTCAGAGTGGGGGATGGGGTTGATAGTTAGGCTCAGAGTGGGGGATGGGGTTGATAGTTAGGCTCAGAGTGGGAGATGGGGTCGATAGTTAGCCTTAGAGTGGGGGGGGGTGGTTATGGATGACCTGTTGTATGGTTGTGGAGAGAGAATGGGACCATTGTGTGGAGTAAGAGAGAGAGTGAAGGGTTGTCGGGCGTTTGTGGAGAGAGTGAAGGGTTGTCGGGCGGTTCTGGAGAGAGTGAGGGGTTGTCGGGCGGTTCTGGAGAGAGTGAGGGGTTATCGGGCGGTTCTGGAGAGAGTGAGGGGTTGTCGGGCGGTTCTGGAGAGAGTGAGGGGTTGTCGGGCGGTTCTGGAGAGTGAGGGGTTGTCGAGCGGTTCTAGAGAGAGTGAGGGGTTGTCGGGCGGTTCTGGATAGAGTGAGGGGTTGTCGGGCGGTTCTGGAGAGAGTGAGGGGTTGTCGAGCAGTTCTGGAGAGTGAGGGGTTGTCGAGCGGTTCTGGAGAGAGTGAGGGGTTGTTGGGCGGTTGTAGAGAGAGTGAGTGAATATGGAAGTGTGTGAGAGAGATAGAGTGGGTATCGAGGTGTGTGAGTGGGTCTGCAAGTGTATGAATGGGGAGAACGAGTGGGCCTGGAGTGAGTGTGTGGGAGATATAGATTGAGTGAGTGGGCCTGGAGTGAGTGTGAATAGGGAGAGTGAGTGGACCTAGAAGTGAGTGAATGGGAAGAGTGTGTGGGCCTAGAAGTGATTTGAATGGGGAAAGTGTGTGGGCCAAGAAGTGAGTGAATAGGAAGAGAGTGAGTGGGTTACAAATGAGTGTGGATCTGGTCAATCCATTATAAGCGCTGCGCAATTTATCAGTAATTAAAATAATAAAAACTTTTCTAACTTTTAGTTATTGTTTGTTGGTGGGTGATTGGCGGACGATTTGCGTGCGGTTGGCGTAAGTATAGCGGGCGATTGACGTACAATTGGCGGGCAAGTGCGTGAGTGGCGGGCGAGTGCGTGAGTGGCGGGCAAGTGCGTGAGTGGCGGGCGAGTGCGTGAGTGGCGGGCGAGTGCGTGAGTGGCAGGCGAGTGCGTGAGTGGCGGGCGAGTGCGTGAGTGGCGGGCGAGTACGTGAGTGACGGGCGAGTGTGTGTTGTTCTAGTCATTAATTTATGTGTGATTCTAGTCATAAAATTTCCGAATATTCTTACTTTTATCTGTGATATAACCCCGGTTAAATGATACTAGTCAGTGGCAATTTAACTGTGATTTGGTTCCGGTTTCGTATTCTAGTCAATGGTAACCTCTGTGATGATCTGTGATAGGAATAAACTGTGATTTGTTTCTAATAAACAATTTATTTAAAATAATTTATTTTATCAATTCTTACCCCGGTTAAATTATTCTAGTCTTTACGGTTCTGGTCAAGCAATCTGGTCAATAATTTATGGAATTATAAGTCAAAGCAATTCACAATTCTAAGTCAACAATACTTTATTTTCAACACAATTTTAAAGTTAGCACAAATCTAGTCAATAACTAATGCAATAATGGAGAGGCATATAAAAGTGTGTCTCTCCACATACATAAACTCTAGTCTGGCCGATGGCCTTAAAAACTAGTCCTATCCGGCTGAGGAAATGTTTAACACATTCCTCAGCCTAACACAACTCTTACAGTTGTTGTTAACCTCGTTTAGAGGTTAACATCTTTTACTCATTTATGATTGAGAAACGAATTCTCGTTTCTCAATCATAAATATTTTTCTTCTTTTTGTGTTGACGGCCTCATTGCAATAATGGTGGCCGAAAACTCAACACAAATGTAAGTTTTCTCTTTTTATTATATTATTCTTTCAATTTTACGATAAAAATGAATTGTAGTAATTTTTAAAATATTATTTTATGAGATAATTTAAATTTTTTAAAATTATTTTAATATATCTTATACTATTAAACAATTGCTTGATAATAGACATGTTTTAAAACAAATCATAGATTTAAAAACAGTAAAAAATTGGTTTTAAGAGTTTAGTTAAATTTTACTAAAAGGCATTCACTCTATAAAACAATTTAAGTTGCATTAAGTTCGGATGTATAGCATAAGAGAAAAAAGTTTGAGGCTGATACAGTATTTCGTAAGACATATGATATGTTCAATGTACTTATATATTAAACTGACAAGAAAATTTTATATATGTTCCTTTGAGCTAAAGTTTTGTGTGATATCATATTGAATTAATTAATAAAATCATAATGAAATCACTTGAGATTTAATTAGCAATTTGTGATTACTATTCAAAATTGAAAATTGCTTTACACCTTACTGAAGTTTAATCATCGTAACATATAGAATCTTTCTTTATGAACATTCAAAAATTTATATTATAATATACAATAAAAAACAATTAGTATTATTTATAAAATTAAATAAAAATAGGCAAAAATAACTTTTCAAAAATTTCCAGATTTCGGAATAAATTTTTTATAATAATTCTACAATTATCTAGCTATTATAATTTTGAATTAAAATTAATTTTCTTTAAATATTTCAGATAATTCTAAAACTTCTACTGACGACAACATTTCTTAGAGAAATCGTCAAAATATCAAAAACTTATTTTATGTTCGAAAAAATTATTCGAATTGATATCGATATCAAATCAAACTTTAAATTTCAATTTCATTTTTTAAAAAATATTCTGGATGAAAACTTTTATAAATCGAAAATAAAATCTTGCGATATGAAAATTTATTCAATGGTCGAAACTTTTCACAGTTTCAATATTTCAAATAAATATATGTTCGATAATGATTATTTATCAAAATTAAAATATTCTTTTCATGACTATAAAATTATAAATAACCAAGAAAGAGAATTGGAAACTAGTGAAATGTCAATTATATTTGAAACAAAATTTATGGAAGAATATTGTTATTTTGTAACGTATATTGAAGATATATTTATTATTAAGAATTTTGATACTTATTATGAAAAAATATTTATATTAATTTATTCTGAACAGGGATATGAACCTATTATTAAGTTGAGCACAGGTGGTATTTTCAGAAATAAAATACAAAGAGATTTTGAAATTCATGTTATACAAAATCAAACAATTTTGGTCGAGAAAAGTGTACACAAATATTTGAGTCCACCGCACGGCGAGTGTCACGACTATAGTGTAGATAAAATATTTGACGCAAACAATCATTTTCATTGCTTTCGTCAGTGTTTAAAACATTAGGCTAAGAATGTGTTCGAATGTAATCTTCTTATTATTGATAATTCTATAAATGTATTTGATTTTAGATCAAATGATTTACCAAATAATTGCAATTCAAGTATTCATCAAATGTTTGATAATTTTAAACATAAAAATGATTTGAGGAAAAAATGTTTAAAAATTTGTCCGAAAGACTGTGAATTCACTGAATTCAATTGGAAAATCATTGATAGGGATAATGAAGAAAATGTAAAGGGAAGGTTATCAAAGAAAACATTTGTTTGGGACAAAACTAAGCCTTCGTTTGTTTATGAAGAAGAACCTGTTTTGTCATTTACCGATTATTTATGTTATTGCGGAGGACTCGTAGGACTATGGTTCGGTAAAAGTGCTAAGGATACTATCCATTGGTTAATAGAAACAAAGCCATGGACTTATGTTCTAAGAAAATTAATTAAACCTAAACCAACATTAGTTCTTAATTTAAATTAATATTTTAAATTAAAATAATTTTTATAAAATTTAATTCTTTGTAAAAGATAATCCTAATAATTTTCAAATATGAATTATTCTATCTAGATAATCTTTATTTTTCAAATAATGTAAGAAATTGTTTTATTCATTTTAATATTAATTCGTATATTTAATTTATAATTATGTAATTGTTTAACTAAACTGATTTTAAATACTTAAATTTTGAATAGATATTACTTCGTTCATATAAATTGTTCCAAAATAAAAATGATTTTATTTTAATATTGTATGAGTTATATAGATTTAAAAAAATCATGAATGATATTCAGCAAGATTTTGTAACTAAATTAAAGGTTTATAAAGTTAAATGATTTTAAAATTTTGAAACTTGTTTGAAGTTAAAGGTCATATCTCAAGTAATAATAGGAATTCAAGTAAAATAGAGTATTATTGCTATTATAAAAGTTAAAATTTAATAAAAAATCAACACCATTAGAAACAGTAAAGAAATTATAGACTACTGTTATATATTGTTTATATTGAATTAAACAGAAAAAATATATTTCAACAAAACATAAAGAAATGTTTAGAAATCTAGAAATTAATTCATTTTAAAATTAATCAATTAATGTATACATACTTTTGTAATTTATTAAATTAAATAGAAACAATCTTATTATTTTTGAAAATAAATTTTTTTATAAAATTTTTTTTACTTAATCCAAACAAATTTAATATTTGCAAATTTTAAAGCAAAGTTATTATTTTATCATGATTCAAATTTCTTCTAATTATACTTTTAAAAAACTATATTATTCTAGATAAGAACTATTTTAAGTCACTTCACTTTCACCTGTTTTTCTATGTTTACAACACTGGACAATTATGTCTGCTCACTTTGAGTATCCCTAAACCCAACAACTATATAGAACAACCATTATTTTCTGAAAGCATGTGTTAGGAAAAGTCATTAGAGTTGGCAAATTTCTCGTATTTCGAAAAATGCCTAGAAAAATTCTAGAAAGTTCTCAAAAATTTCTCTCAATGGGATTCCCATAATAAAATTAAATAAATGGGAATCCTATTGAAAGTTAATTATACATTTTTCTTAAATATCGCTAATTTATGAACTGTAAATCATGGAAGAAAATAGATAAAGCATGTTTATTATAATTTTTGACAAAACAAACAAAATTGAAGTTTAATAATGAATCATTTAATGAATTTAAAATTATTTGATGGACTTAGTTGCTTAATATTGAAGCAATTTTTTCATTTTCAATTTTTTTTACTGATTTTTAGCGATTAAATTAACCTATAAATAACTAATTATTTTATTACTTAAATTTATTACTTATTAACTTTATTCATTATTATTATCTATTATAAAATTATAATAATTTGAATTTATTTCTATGTAACGAAATATTTATAGCTCATTTTGACGGCAAAATTTAATCATTGTTTACATGAATTACGTCATTTTTAGTTGATAATGGGATATAATTGAATATACAAAATTTTCTTAGAGAAATTTTGGTGAGAAATTTATAGAAAGTTTCTCATAGAAAATTTCTCAGAAATTTCTCTTTTGCGAACATAATGCAAAACCCATCCATTACTGAAAACGATAGACTCTCAGATATATCAGGATCAACCCTTACACGTAGACTAAGTGAACAAAGTACATTTATTAATTAAAATGTTGATGTTAAAATTTATCATGATATTTCAAATAAAACAATATTAAAAATTTTGCTTGTTTATAAATTAAAATTCAATTTAAATAATTTAAAATCCATTTTAATAATATATTTAATGTTTATAAAAATAAAATTTATATGTTAACATGTAGAAATACGCAAGAAAATTTTTATATTAAAAAAATTAGGAATAGAGAGAAGTAAAGCAGCGATTAAAGACCTCACAAAGAACATCGCCTTTAATATGCAAACCAATTGAAATAAACACTAGATTTGAAAAACAAAATATTGCTCAAATTGGAATAACAACACGCTTCAGTGTCTCTTTTATCCTTTTGTAATTAATAGTCTAATATTGAATGAAGTTTAAATTTAATCAATAGCTTCTCATTTCATGGATTGGGTGAAATTTACTTTCATGAATCGCTCAATAGAGACGTACAAGATTTCCTTGAGAATTGAATTCTCCCATACATTAAGGATTATTTTAATGATGGACATGTCCTTCTCCTTCACGACAAACATTCCCAGTCATACCTCAAATAATGTGAAGGATTGGATTAACCAAAATATCGGACAAGTTGAAGATTTTGTAATTCCATATCCAGGGTATATTTTTTATATTTTGAAATTTTAATAAACATTTATCTAGGTTATCTCCTGATTAGAATCCTCATGAAAATTTTGGCGAAATTTTGAAAGGTTTAGTTCGAAGTGGAAGGCCAATTATTTCCTCCAAAGAAGAGCTCAATAGTGCTATATTATGTGCCCATCAAAAGATGAGAGATGTATTTTGGCGACAGTTTTACATAAATTTGATTGATTTGATGCCTAAAAGATTGGAGGCAGTGATAGAAGCTGATGGTCATACAAGATATTACAGTATAACTGCTTCTTAGGGGGCTAAAGCAGTCATCTTAAGGGGATGTAGAGCTGAACCATAGAAGTTTACCACCAGTTCCTCTCTTCTTTGAGCAATTCCCATCAACTTCTGTTCGCGGAGATCTTCGAGAAAATTCCGTCACGGAATTTCCCTAAGGAAGTTTTGGTTATTCCAAACCGAATAGAAATTGTTCGGCCGCTAAAGAATAGAAATAATTTGGCGAATAAAACACAAACACTTAGGAAAAGAAATAATTTATAAAGCAAAAGTTCGCAACAATTATAACTTTAAACATGATTATAAAACTTTACACAATAGTTAAGTATTTAAAACACAAGACAAGAGTAAAGAGAACGAGAGACGAGCGAAATAATATGAGAGCATAAGAAAGAAATCATAAGAGAGTTTTCTTTTACAATACACAAATTTTTATACGTAAATGGAAAAGGCTAGTCTTAGTTTTCAACCAATAATTATGCAAGACTTATAGCGAATGACATAAGTACTGCATTAAAGGCAGTAACACAGCATCCCCCAACCGTTAAATTAAGACCCCCCTTGAAGGTAGGAAATATAAAAATGACAATTAAAAGCTTAAGATAAAGACAAATCATAAATTTGATTATATGAGAATAAATTACTAAATTGGATAATATAGATTAGAATATAAATTATATACATTATACAATTATTTTACATATAATATATTACATTTCATAATAAAAAAATAATTAAATAATATCTTATTCTGAAATTATTATATTTAAAATAATCTGTCATTTATATGACAAAATTACAATTGAATAAGTTGGTTTATATAGAAAAATAAAATAAAAATATTTAATAATTATTGAAGTATAAAATAACTTGAATTAAAAAGGTACAAATTATACAATAAATGAATAATTTTTGAAGTTTTATGAAGGGTAAAAATTATACGATTAACGAATTCGACACAGAGATGAAAGTTGCTTTCCCCTCCACTTTAGAATTGAACATCACTTTCGTTTTCTACATCGAAGATCACTCCAAACGATACTCACGAAAATTCTGCAGGAAATTCCATAGGGAATTCCTCAAGGAATTTCTGTCAAACAATTGCCGGCATATCAATCATCGTTAAGTTGGGAGTAAGAGTTGTGATGCACTTTAACCACTGTATTAGAATCGTTATTTTTCATTTTTTTGTGATTTTATTCAGGTTTGTCATTTTTTTATGTTTTTTATTACTAAATTTTTCTTTTCTTTTTTTTGTTTATTTTGTATAAAATATGATTAATTTGACATAAAATTTAGTACAATTTATTTACAAATAATTCTTAACTTCTTGTTAATTAAAATTTAACCTTTCAGGGGGCTTAGTCATTCGTTTTGATTTTCTGAGTTCTCGATTATCATTATAAAGTTTATTCTTATCAATAGTATTGTTTATTATATCTTGTGGTTGGCTTTCCTTTGGAATTCCTCAAGGAGATTCCGCACGGAAATTTTCCAAAGTTTCAATGTTCTGGTGGTTTAAACTTCCGTTTGTATTATCAATATCGTTACTTTTATCTTCGAATACTTCATCAATATTTTCATCAAATTCTTCACTATACTTCTTGAGATGTTCAACATGAACTATCTCATCTCGTGAACCATCGCAACTTTTCATTCGAACATTAACCGGTCTTTTAGTTCGTTAATTGTAAACGGCCCGAAATAACGTTGCATCAGTTTACGGCTGCGACAAACACGACGCATTGGGGTATAAACGAGTATTCTGTCCCTTATGTTAAACACACTCAATTCTTTTTTCATCAAAGCTAAATTTATTTTATCAATTGCGCATCCATTAAATTTTCTCTTGCAAGTTTGCTTGCCTTTGCAAGATTTTCCACAAAACTTTCCATATTATTTCAAGAGCTATCAGACAATGACTGCAGTACACTATCGATGATTAACCTTGTTGTCTCCCAAAGACTAGGTAATAGTGACATAAACGTGATGATTAATATTGAGAAGTATTATAAACAAAAGTTACAAACGAAAAGGATTGATCCCTAGTTTTCTGGTTTGAATCACTAAATGAAAGCATGTTAACGAGAGTTTTGTTAAATCTTTCAACCACTTAATTTGTTCTTGGATGATTAGTTATTTTTCTTTTATGATTTTTTAACCATTACTACTGGGGCGGAATAAGGGCTTTTTGACTCCATAATTATTCCAGCTTTAAGCAATTAATAAACTTGTTCTTCGATTGTTTGTTTTTCTTTATTTAATGCTCTGTACGGGCCTTTAGAAATAGGTATATTATGTAGTGTGTAGATTTTGTGTACAATTATGCTTGTTTGTGTCAAGTCTTTCAAATCTTTTACAAACAAATAATTATATGAATTAAGATATTTATATAATGTGAGTTTATCATTCTCAGAAAGTTGTTTCCCTAATATAAAATTAATTTGATCTTGTAAATTAGTTTCAATGAATGAATCTTTAGAATTACCTGAGAGTAAGAGACGGAATTTCCGTCAGTGTTGGTGAGGGAATTTCCGTCAGTGTTGTGGTAGGAATTTCCTTCAGTTTTGTTTAGGAAATTGATTGAGGGAATTTCTTACAATTTTGTTTAAAGAATTTCCCTGTTTAGTATTATATTTTTTAACTGATATTTACTCATCTCAAATATTTATTAAAAATAGATTTTCATTGATAATATTTAATAAAGAATCAATTTTTGTATCTTTTCTGAGAATGACGTCAAAATTATTCGGGTTTATGACAAATATTTTTCGTTTCTTATGATTTGTTTTAATATTACAATTGTTAAGAATAAGGGAGGTATACTAAGTGAGATTATGATTTAACACAACTATTATTTTTTAGGAATTTTAATTTTTATTTTAATTTTTAATGAATTTTAATTTTAAGTATAAATTTGGTTTTTTAAATAAAATTTAGTAAGAAATTATAAATCTCATGGAGAAGATATGGTAACTCTTTTAAGCCTTTTCCTATTATTATGTCTCTAAAGTCTATTTTAATTTTGCTTAATTTACCAAATAAATCGAGACACAATAATATTTCAAATGGTAATTTCTCATAAATGTATAAACTTATGTTGAAATGTTTATTGTTAATTGAAATTTTTCTCTTTGTATCCTTGTGGGATAATTGTAGTGTTGTTTGGTAAATAAATTATTGCGTGATTATATGAAATAATATTAATATTTGGAAGTTTATAAAGAACACGGTTATTTATTACAGAGATTGATGATCCCGTGTCCAATAACATAGTAAAATGTATATTATTTACAAGTCCCTCTACCGTCAATATATTTGAATTTAATTTAAGGTAGAAAAATATGGTGGCTGCGGGAAATTCCGCCGCGTCTGTGCGTTTCCCTGATTTTGGTTATCTGAATTGTATCTGTTGTCTGTGTTGTGACTTAAAAGAGTTATTTCATATGCAAGGACAAGAACTTTGGAAATGAACAGGAATTTGACAAATATAACATACAGGTCTGCCTTCGACTGTACGTGACATTTGATTTCTATTTGGCAATTGATTTCTTTTTGGAATAAAATTTTGGTTTTTTTATTTTTATTAGAGTTTGAATTAACTCGCATAATTTATTGACACTGGAGTCTTTGATTTGATTATTTTCATCAAATCGCACAAATTTCCGTGAGGAAGTCGGTTCAATTTTCCCAGAATTTCCTTGCGGACTTTGTTTAGGATTTCCAGGAGGAAATGTGTTGCTTTGGTTGGGATTGACTTGAGTAAGCAAATTGTTATAATAAGGTCTCGAGTTTGCAATAAACTCAGACTCTTCTAGAGACTTAAGTTTATTCATTAATTCATGGCAATTCTTTGGTAATAATGGGATAACTTTTTCGAGATGTCTACTTTTTAATCCTCTTTCGATATGAGTCATTTTCTCCATTTCTGACATCTTAGGGTTTATCTTTTTACACAATCTTAAGATGTCATAGAAATACGAATTTACAGGTTCGTTCAAACCCTGTACGCGACAGCTAAGATTAGTCTGATTTATGGACATGTAATTTTTAGAGAGATATAAAAATCTCTAAGTCAATTGAGTATTTCATTTAAAGTGAAATCTGACTCCACTTTTTCAGGAGAATTGACAAAATCTCTATACCACAATTAAGCGCAACCTATAAGTTATACAGGCAAACGTCTGGTTTGCATTTTCTCACCCCATGCGTTACTTTTCGCAGTTTTATTGAAGTGTGTAATCCACTCTTCAATATCATCGAGACCATTATAATCTCGCGGGGAGAGAGAGCCAAGAGTTACAAGTGTTTGAAACTGTCCAAATTTATTGCTCTCATAATTTTTATTGCCTTTTCCTGATTCATCGCTAATTCCTGGTATTGCATTGTTTTCAAAATTATTATTAGTGTTCTGCCTTGCATTCGGTTGGGAATTGCTTTCTGGTTGATCGCTTATTTCTGACTGGTTTATTACAGCCATAAAAACACTTTCGTCAGACCATTGAGGTGAAATTGATCTTTGGTCTGTGTTACGATCAACACCAGAGCTACGAGTTGTTTTACGCGAAGTACCGTGTTTAGCTCTTGGCATTTTTATTGCCTTTAAAATTTATTATATTTGGAATAATATTCGATAAACAGAATATTTTCCTAATCCCCTAAATTGTGAGAATATGTAAGAAACTTGAAAATATATTATTTAACTTAAGATAAAAGAAATATATTTTGCCACATTTTGAAGGAAAAGTTGTAGGAATTCTATAAGGAATTGTTGAAGGAATTTTGAGGAAACTGATTACTGAAAAGTTTTGGAAAATGAAATTCCGTGAGATTCACATATTCATATAAAAAAAATTAGTATAATATATTGAAGTTAATCTCAAATATTAACATATTTCAACTTAAGAAACAGAATATAAGCCTAACCAAATAATTAAAAAGAATTTTATTAATATTTTTTTCTAGATTTATAGTGAAATCATATTCTCATTTTCTTGATTAGTTTGAGGTCTATCATTTGAATTATTACGTTTTCTTTTAATGCAAACAATTATAATTATAACAGTTAAACTAACGAGAATTGAAAATAATATGGAAAATTCGCAATCTATCATTTTTGCAAAAAAATTATATATAATTATCGCTGCGAAAGATATAGGATCGTAATAAGTCGCATGTGGACTTATCAGGCGCCTCCACCATATACAGACTAACTGCTTCTTAGGGGGCTAAAGCAGTCATTTTAAGGGGTGTAGAGCTGAACCATCGGAGTTTACCACCAGTTCCTCTTTTCTTTGAGCAATTCTCATCAACTTCTGTTCACGGAGATCTTCGAGGAAATTTCGCCATGGAATTTCCCTAAGGAAGTTTTGGTTATTCCAAACCGAATAGAAATTGTTCGGCCGCTAAAGAATAGAAATAATTTGGCGAATAAAACACAAACACTTAGGAAAAGAAACAATTTATTAAGCAAAAGTTCGGAAATAATAATTTACAACAATTATAACTTAAAACATAAGATTATAAAACTTTACACAATAGTTAAGTATTTAAAACACAAGACAAGAGTAAAGAGAACGAGAGAGGAGCGAAATCATATGAGAGCATAAGAAATCATAAGAGAGTTTTCTTTTACAATACACAAGTTTTTATACGTAAATGGAAAAGGCAGGTCTTAGCTTTCAACCAATAATTATGCAAAACTTATAGTGAATGACATAAGTACTTCATAAAAGGCAGTTACACTGCAATATTAATTATTTATTATTAAATAATTTTAATAATAATTTTATTCATTAAAATTTTTTAATTAATAGATGTTGTATTTTTATCAATAATAAATGAATATTTTTATTAAAACATTAAATAAATATAAAATTATTTTTTAAATTAAAATATCTTTTAAATTAAATATTTTATTAATTTATTAAAAAAATATCACAAATTTAATGATAAAAATTTTTATTTTATTTTCATAATTAATAAAATTAAAAAAAATAATATTTGAATTATCAGCATTTTAATAATTCTTGCCCGATTATAATTATATTGATACCATATTAAAGTTAATTTCAAGTACTTTATTTTGCATTTCACAAAATTGTAATCGGATAAGATTATTTTTAGAAATTCTAAAAAATGTGGTTTTTCACCAATTAAAATTTTTTTTATAAATAATAAAAAATCTAACCTAATATTTAATCATCGGGGTGGTTGATTAATATGCATGCCAATTTTCTTAAAATTCCATCAAGTAACCTAAAAGATATAGCTTGTTGAGTTGTCCTAATTAGTTTTGAAATAAAATGTATTTAAACTACAAAGTTAGAACACGTTTGGACTTATGGTCAGTCGTATGAGAAGAATAACATGAGAACAGAAATTAGCATTTTTTGGATAATTATTTAATGTTTAATCTATATATTTATTTCAATACAATAAATATAACTCTGATTACCGCTCACTCATAATAATGTATTTATACATTTTAGCAAAGACTTGGAAGAAGTCGTTGCCCAATTCCATATATCGAGTTCACACCAAATAAAGAAAGCTATAGTTATTCTGATGACAACGATTCCTTAGATTATTTTGAAAATAATCTAATATAAAATAGGAAGCAAATTAATCGAAGGCAAAGACAAAGCTATTCAGAAATAATCGGAAGCCATATGGCAAAGAAATGAGGGATATGATCAACAAATTGCAAAGGGACATATGCCACAAACTTAGACAAATACTATAGGCGAACTGCATATGCCAGTGACCGAGGCGGGAGCCAAACAATTTTAAGTGAAGTTAGATAGACTTACAGCAATTCGAAATAAAGAACGAGAAGTGGTTAATAAGCTGCGCCTTCAAAACCAAAAGGAAAAGTAGCGGAAAAACAGAGACCGACAAAGAATAACATTATTGCAAGGGATAGAAGACAACCGCTTAGAAATGGCATCTTTGCACCAGTGGTTCAAAAGACAAGTAATTCTGAATCGTTTGTTAAAATCTGAATCATAAAAAGACAGTGGTTTAGACTAGTGTGATTATACAAAAAATAAGCTCAAATAAGGTACAAAGCTTAAAACCAAATGCGCAGAGCTTAATTTCAAAACAATATGCGCGGAAAGCATTGTTCAAGGCATCGCCAAAGCGATCAAAGCCAGTACCGATCAGGCAGAGTTAAAGAAACGCCCTAAAATTTCAGTCTATGAACAAAACGCTATGAAGGTTATGCTATATCGAGGTCCATTATTTTTATTTTTACAAATTCTGCAACTATTTTTACCTGTTGCTTTAGTAAATGTGACTTTCAAAACTCCTTAGATTTTCAAAATTCCTGTGATTTACAACCTGTGAATTTTAAATTGTTTAAATTTCACAACCCCTTTGACTTTCAAAACTTTTGTGAAATTCTCACCTTCGTTGACTTTACAAAAGAAAATTAAAGGTTGAAATAAATTTAGCAATATTTTATTCCAATAATTGCCCCTGAAATATAGATATCATAGGCTTTACCTCAAACCTTGTTTATTAATTATAATCATTAATTATATTTTTAATTAGTAAAATATTTTATCTTTATTCTTATATAAAATAAACTAATTAAACAATATCTTATAAAACTTTTCAGAAATTAAAAATATTTTTTGATAATAACATTAGTCTTGAATTATAAAAAGTGATATTAAAATCATTAATTTATTTTTATCTTGTTATTATATATTTGATGAATTTATTCATAATGATATGTTCTAAATAGAGCTTGATACAACTACTATATTAAAAGATTTAATTTAAAATTTCATTATAAAATAAATTAGGAATTTATAAATAA
>JAQFZM010002265.1:0-14253 GCA_034695785.1 Galumna obvia | reverse complement strand
ATTATTAATTTTTTATTCATTAGCAAATAAAATTATTTCAACTAAGTCAAATTTCTTCTTATTTGTTTTTTATGTACAACAGGTATCCTAGATCATTTTGATGAAAACCGCTTTAAAATCTATCAAGCCATTCAAAAACTATCGAGGTTAAAGTGACTTACTATAGTTATGTCCTCAAATTTATATTACTTTATAATATTTACAATTATTATAATAAATAAATAAGTAAGGTTGATTTACATTTAAACAACAAAATAATCACAATAATGATTATATAATTTAATTAGTGGACACTTTTTAATCGTTTTTTTATAAGATATAAATCGTTTTGGAATAAAATAATGAATAAATTCATTCCTCGAATGAATAGATATTTCAATAGAATTCAATGATTTGAAGTAGAGCCCACAGTTGAGGGCAATTTTAAAAACCGAACCGGCCCGAATCTATATCATAAAACCATAACCGGCCCGAACCCGAAATTATTTTTTGTTAAAAACCCGAAAAATCCCGAAAAAGCCCGAAAAAGCCCGAAATTTTTTATTAAGTGGTTAAATAAGAAAATATATATTTAAATGATATAAATCAACTATAAATGTATGTAAATATAATTTTTATTAATTTTTACTTCAATTGAAGTTATCTTTCAAAGTGAGTCGACACAACTTAAATTTTTTTACTTTGAGAATATGAAAACTTTGTCTTTATATTACATAGAATTTTATAAAATTCTATTTCTTTTCTAAATAAAAGTCAAATAATAGCATTTATCCTATTCGTCAGATACTTTAATAATTAATATTAATTAATTAATAAAAATTTATATTATAATTAGTTTTCGTTTAACTGTTAATAACATTATTTTAAGTAAAATATATTTGATAATCAATTAATAAGTTAAAATAACTGAAAATTATTTAAACATTATTTAATTAAGTAAAATAAAATAATAAACTTTTCTAATTTTAAAACTTAAAACCCAAATATCAATAATAAGTATTTTTCAATAATTTTTTTCATAAAAATTTACAACTTTTATACATTTTAATAAAATACAAAAACCCGAAAAATCCCGCAGACCCGAATGAATTTTCTCACAAACTCGAACCGGCCCGAAGATTAAAATCAAAACCCGAAACCGAAAAAACCCGAACCGGTTTCGGGTTTTTTCGGTTTTGCCCAAAATCGGTTAACCGACTGTGGCCTCTACTATGAACTAGAGTCCGAAGATGGGGGCCCAAACCCACAAGACCCACAAAGACCCAAACCCAAATGTGGGTTTGGGTTGGGTTTGGGTAAGACAAATTGGGTCTGGGTTGGGTTTGGGTTTTGAGATTTTAAAATGGGCCACGAATGGGTGCGGGTTTAAAATAAAATACATTCAAATGTCATGAAATTCTTATTAAAAATGTATTTTAATTGTAACGTTGTTTGCATGTAATACTAATGTATGTTATATCTGTTTCAACTTTATATAACACGTGACAGGAAATTAAAGTTTTCAATAGTCCTATTGAAACACATTTTTATTTAATTGTTTTTTTATTTTGTATTAAAATGAATGAAATTATTAATAGTGAAGTTGTGGTAAGTGTTGATAATAATAAAAGACAGAAAACGGATTTAAGTGATTCAATTGATAAAAAATTGATAACAGATTTAATTCTGAGTAAAGATAATTCAATTGAATACAAGAGTATTCCATCAAAAATGGAATATTTTAAGACATTTAAAAGAGTTTTCCTTAAAAATAAAGAAACTGATTTTGTGATGTGTAATGGATGTACAACATCAATAAAATGCAACCGTAAGTGCGGTAACAGTTCCGTCTCCAAACATCAGTGCTCTGACATTAAAATATTTAATCCTCAGACAAGCATTAAACAACCGTCTATTGAAAGGCATTTAATTAAATCAGTGAAAAATAATAGAAAAGTTAAATCCGACTTATCGGACAGCATTGCTCTTTGCGTGGCTAAAGATCTTCGTCCTATTAATATCATAAATGGAGAGGGTTTCTTGTATTTGGCACGGACATTGCTCAACATTGGGAGCAAATATCCAAACATTTCTATAAATGATATAATGCCTTCAGATACTACAGTAAGAAATCATATAAAATCTGAATATAATAAAATCAAAACAAATGTCAAAAAAGAATTGGCAAAAATTAATACAATCGGTATTACTTGTGATCATTGGAGTCACGAAATCACAGGAATAACTTATCTAACTATTACTGCACAATATATTATGGACTCAAATGTTATTTGCAGAGTTTTATCAACAAAATCAGTCATTAATAAAACTGCAAATGTCACTAAAAATAATGTCGAATTAATTCTAAACAAATATGAATCAAATGGAAAATATCTGTATTTTGTGACCGATAACGCTTCAACAATGAAATGTGCTTTCAAAAATCAAGAATGGTTTGGTTGTGCCGCACATAACATAAACTTAGTTCACAAACATAGTTATAGTGATCTTAAAAATAGAAATGAATTAAAACCGATTGAATTATTAATTGAAAATTCTAAAGAATTAGTGAAATACTTCAAACATTCAGATTCACAAAAAAAACTTAATTCTACTTTAAAACAGTCCGTTGCAGTCCGTTGGGATTCTGTGTTCAAAATGCTTGAATCGATTCAATTGAATATTAATGAAATAAAAAATATCGCTTTAAATAATGTTAAGATAATGGAATTGTTAATAAATATTAATGAAGAATTATTGAATCAATTAATAGAATTTTTAAAGAAATTTTATGATTTACGACTAGCACTTTGTGTTGACCACAAACCAAGTTTTCATTTAGTATTACCTACGAAGAAAAAAATGCTATCAATTTGTGAGAACTTAGAAAAAGATGGAGTTTTAATGAAAGGCCTCAAAGAAATTTATTTAAAAAATATTGAGATATATTTTAAAATATATGACTTACAAATAGTGGCCTCTATTTTATATCCTCCAATAAAAAATCTCATAAATTTGGTTACAATTGAAGAAAAAAATAAAGCAATGGATTTATTAAAAACCTTAATTTCGGAAATTAATACTATTCCTATAAATGAAATTAATATCGAAACTAATAATTTTGAATTCGACTTATGTATTGATGGCTTTGCCGACACACAAACTTTTCAAACACAAGAAAGAGACGAATTAAATGAATATTTTAACACAAATGAACCGTATATTTATAAATCTATAACTGGATTTTGGTTTAAAAATAAAACCAAATTTCCAAAATTATATGAAATTTCTTTAAAATTGTTTTCAATACCGGCAAAAAACTTATCGAGTGAACGCAATTTTAATTTTAGTGGACTCACATTTACCGATCGCAGGTCATCTATTGATCCAAATAATGTAAATAAATTGCTTTTTATTCGTTCAAACTTTGATTTAAAAAATATGTCATAATTTGGTTCAAATGATTATTAAACTATACTTTACTTAAATTTGTATTTTATTATCAAAATTTTGCTCTTAAAAAAGTTTGGGTATTTTGGGTTTGGGTCGGGTTGGGTCTGGGTTTAGGACATTGGGTTTGGGTCGGGTTTGGGTCTTGCAATTTTGGGTCTGATTTGGGTATGGGTCTGAAAATGTTTGCATCTTCGGGCTCTACTATGAACTACTTATGAAGTAAACTTACCCGACTATAAAAGTGATACCAAAACATTTGGTTTTCAAAATAATTTTTCTCTGCGTTTGTGTGTAAAACAGTATTTAATTTAAGCATTAATTGACGGAAATTCTGCTGTAATTCTCTCAAATTTTGTCGCCATTATTCTGTTCAGAGATCTTCAAATTAGCAGCCCTTCACTCCTAATATCTTATAGTTGTGGTAATAGAGGCCAGTCTTATGAGTAATGCTTTCCTTTTCTTCTCCACATTTTGTTTGTTAAACATTTTCTCAAATTCTTTACGAAATTCTTTATAGAATTTAATGAATTTTAGGGTCAAAATCGGAGTAAATCTTTAAATCTTGAGTTTGAGATAATCTCTTTTCTATTTCTTTGTCCACAAAACTCAAGTCTTTATTGATTTTCATAATCAGTTGCTTCTCATTAAGGCTGAAGAGTTGGGCCAAATTAGTGTTGAGTTGTGTCCAATCGGCCACAAAATCACAATAAACTAAATTTAATAAATAGTTAAATTAAAATAATCTTGGTTATTTTAATACCTAGGCAAGTAAACGATACTAAGAAAAATAGTTTTAAATACATTTTACAAGAATATAATCAATAAATAAATAAAGAAAAAAGTGTTTAAAAGAAAACTTCTTTACTCTTTGAGGAAAAAACCTTTACTGATATGAAAAGGAGTAAAGTATTGGATATTTATAATAATTGGAAACATAATTACGAAATAGTCTGTCAATTATGAAAGACGTGGCAGAGAATGTGGTAAAATACCTGCTCGTTAATAATTCATACTAGTATATTCAATGTCAAGCCCAATGCCCAAGGCAATTGTCGTAAGTTTTCCTGGAATATGCTTTAAAACTGTGGGAATGTTATTAACGAAAAAAGAGTCTTAAAGTTTGCATTTATTTGATTATTGGCTTTCACTCTGATCTTGGCTTTCGTGATGTGCCCCCAGTTCTCAAACTCTAGACATGGCATGTAAAGGGTCAAATACAGGACACTCCAGTTCATTGGAAAGTGATTCTAATCAATATTTTTTTTATGACACTAATCTCTTTTCAATGATTTTCTTGAAAAATATTTTTCACATTTAATTGAACTTAATATTCAATAATTAATTACTTAAGAAGTGTTTAAATCAATTTCATTTGATTTTGAATAATAAAATAATATTGAAAATCAATTTATCCGTGTATCGATTGCAAGAACCAATTATATTCGAGGAAAATGAAAACTATTTTTGCCTTTAAGTTATTTTCTAATTATAACTCAATTAAGTAAACGTTTTATTAAATTATTTTATTATTTGATTCGAAAATAAGACTTTTTGAGTATAAATCGATAAATGACTACAAACGTGATCTTATAGGTGGGGACAACCTCTCAGAACAGGGCTTACATTGTTTTAGTCATGTAGTCACTCAGTCAATAAGTCAATAGTGGTTTGTATCAAGGCTATTCTCCGTGAAACCATTAATTATATTGAGCTAGAACATTTTAAATATATATTTCTATAGTATACATATAATGACTCATATAATGTATTATAATATATTAATTATATATTTATATTAAACTAAAATTGAAAATTGTTTGAAGTAAAATGTTTTCACTATATTTTAATCTAAACTCAATTATAAGGAAATAATTGATTTGAAAAAAATCATTAAATTACTCTTTAATCTGAAATATTGATTTTACAAAAAAGTACTTTACTCAAAGTCATATACAGGTCAATTAAAAATTTCAATGTTAAGTAAATGCACTTCAGATTAATGTTTGATAAGTTATTTCTTTAGAAAAAGTAGTAAAACAACAAATCAAATATCATTTTTCATATGAAAATTACTCTCAATTATTAAAATATAACCAAGAGCATTTAATACATTTACCATAATAACAGTTTATCACGAAATAATGAAATATAATCTATCAAAAAGAGAAGCAAATAAACCATAATATGTACTAGGATCATTGATATTATTGATTTATTGCTGATATATTTCTATAGTATTTTTGAGTTCAATATTCTTGGCATTAGTTATTCCAATCGATAGACACCTATTCGTGTAAAAGTGTGGGCACAGAATAATTGTTGACTCATATAATGTAAGTGTTGTGTTAGTGTGTGAGGCCATACCATATGTTAAACAATAGATTCTTTAAGGATTGTCTATAAATCCACTATTGTTTTGATCAGATCTTCTTCAGGCGTTTCCCTTCAGAAAGAGTAGTGTTTGCAGTGATTTCGGTGTTTCTCTTCAGTTAACTCGTGATTAACACAATCTTTGTGTTGAGACTTTTGCAAACACTCTTTTCCCTCTTATTCTGTGTGTTGTGTGTACTTGACTTTGACATCAGTTCGACATTTAGGTAATGACACCCCAAACGTGTGTCAGAGCACAGGATATGCCAGAAAAAAAACAGTAGTTCCATAAGAATAGTTAGTATTTCCTCCATTGAATTCACACACAATTCTTATGTTAATCTCTAAATGATTTAAATTCTGCGCCAATTCTCAACTCTTATTTGATTTTGTTAGACAACAATTGGACACAGAATTTGGACACAGAATTGGATTAAAATTCTTTTCATACTTTTAAGAGAAAAGAGATTTGATTTGAGTCAGACTTTCTTTGGAGCATATGATTGAAAATTTGATTTTTTTGAAACCAAAAGAATAGTAAGAAAAGAGTATAACAAAAAAAGTGTAGAAAAATAAATTGAATTTTGTGTTTCACTGCTATTAATATATAAAAAGGCAAAACGTTTATCACTAAAAAGAGAGAGAAGTTTAATATCAAATGTGAGAGAAAAGAAAAGGGAATTCAATTTTCAACTACTAATGGAATGAGAGCTAAACAACAACTCTTACCGGAGGAGAGAATGGCCGACAAAATTGTATTTTACAACCAAAATGTGATATTTATGATGTGTTCAACACAACAACTGTAAGTCATTTATATTACTTTAAAATTCTCTCTCTCTCTTTCCCCCCCTCTCTCTCTCTCTCTCTCTCCCACACTCTCCCTATCACTCACTCTCTTTGTGTAACAAAAGATTTAGTGTTTAGATATTTATTCGAGACTTTGAATCCAATGTCAGAACAATTGGAGTTTAAAAGTGAAGGAATAAAATTTGAATCCTTTTCCCTCTTCTCTTCTCTTATCTTCTGATTGTCTGAATTCTAATATTAAACTTCGTATGAATTTATCAAAAGATGGTCTCAATTCTTGTATGTTATGCTTGAAGTAGTTCTTTGAATAAACGCTATATTAGAAAAATGAGCTAAACTTAACTTAAATTTATATTCTTGTTATTCTTCTTAACGGAAAACTTTCGTAATTCAATTCATTTCATTTTTCAAATCTCTCTCTCTCTCTCTCTCTCCCTCTCTCTCTCTCTCCGATTGTTTACAATATTCTTAAACAAAATAAATGTTTTAAATCCATTATTACTTTCAATAAATAAAAAGAAAAACTGAAATAAAAAAATTATCAAATTTATAATCTTGGCAAAAGCTGAGCTATTAATTTTGATAAATATTTGGCCTAGTTCCATTTTTTACGTCTATCAGAGTGAAACTCTGGTCTATTTTTATCCCAAATATCGAAAATCGATTTGTATTATCCCTTTTCCTAATTGCAAATGTCATGAAAACTATAGATATCAAAGACAATGATATCAGGGATGAGCACATGTGAACACAGAATAACATATTTGAACATGCACAGTTATACTTTTGACTTATTTCCTCACATAAATCATGTTGAAAAATGACAGCTTAACTTATATATAACAAATACAACCTAGAACAAATCTATTGTTTCTATTCTGTGCTAGATTATTGTCAAATTATGAACATCACTGAATGCCAATCCATTGGAGTAATGCAATGGAAGTGCAAATACTGAGACTTAGAGTTAAATAAAACAGTTGTCAAACAAATTGATTAATTGAAATGAATTATAGAAAATTAGTTCACAAAAGTCTTGAGACGAGTATCACCTCAACGGACGGATCGAAGATCTAATCAATTATTGTTAAACACCTCTAAAAAAGACAAGAGATATAACCCGTTCCTCAAATGTGATACAAGTCTTTGGAGGAAAGGAATTAGTTTTGACTTTTTTTGTTTTTTTAAAAAAAAGAGAAATGATTTGATTGATTACTCGTTTTATTAATCAATGGAGCGATTGGTTGAACCCTTATTTTCACTCCATTTACTCAAATATCTGATAGTATTCTTCCTCTTCAACGGCTCTACTGTTTGATCAGACATTATGTTTGTAAATAGAAAGACAAAGAATGAGAGGAACAGACATTACATCATTCCCATAGAAATGCCTCTTTATTTGAGGACAAACTTTGCAATCGATAGTAATGTTAACAACGAATTCGAGAGAAATGTCTAAAACTATTCTGACATTTGATTCTTGAGTTAAATGCAATCAATAAACAGTTGAATCCAAACAGTTTTTAATGTTTTTCATACGAATCTTATTTGAGGTTTTCATTTGTTTTACTGTTTTTACGCCTAAAAATATATATTAATTTTTTTGTTTTTATAGGAATTTAAGCAAATATTTATTGAAAGTATTATTTGACAAAATGTCAAAGTTTATGTCAATCATATATCCAAATACCGTGTCTTAAAGTCTAGTAAAATAAAAAAATTTCTTTGTGTTATGAAATCAATCCTTGATTTGTATTCTATACGCTTTTATCGTATTTAAATAAATTAAGGTATCAAGGTAATCTTAACATTGATTTCAATTTCTTTTCACTAATTTCTTTTAGATAAGTTATTGAGCTCTTCATATGACTTCTTTTCATACATTTTACTTAATGTCATTTTTGGCCTTCAATTGTTTCTTCTTTTGTGTCTTATGGATGAGCTCTGGGAGAACCCAATGACAGCTCTCATATCAATATTTTTTAATGAGAGATACGTTTAAACACTTTTTTACTGAAAATTCTTTTCCGAAAAAACTTCTAAATCATTAGTCTTTTGAATTGACCCAAAAAGTCACTCAAGAGAAAGGAATGAAAGAGCACTGGAGTAAAGTAATATATGGGAGAGGGTGAGAGAGAGAGGGAGAGAGAGAGAGAGAGAGAGAGAGAGAGAGAGAGATTGTATTAGAAGAATGGTGATTACAATAGTTGTGACCATGAATTTAGTGATACAATGACTGGAGTATAAGTAAGGAGTTATGCTTTTTTTTATGGCTGTGCTGTCGATAGGGCTTTCCTATTGTTGAGAAATCAAAAGGGATTTTCATCAGATAACTAAACAGAGAGAAAGTTCTCATTTAAATCAAAGGCAAAGAAGAATAAAAAAATTTTATGTCATTGATTTTCGGTAACAAAATAATACAACTGGAACAAACTGGTATACAAATCAATAATCAAGAACAATTTTAGTTTTGATCCATTGCTATTCCTATTCCTGAGCACAGATTTTTGATAATAATTTTGCCTAAACTTATTATTTCGTGATATTTATTCAACGGAATCACAACTATTGCTGATAATAAACAGTGAATATAATGGGGTTTTGCTTTTAATGTAGAGCCCATTAATCTTATCTCTTTGTCTAATACTCGTCTAATATTCCTTATCCGTTGCTATTAAAAGCATTTGTAATGAATATAAAAATGTAAAACAAATAAAATTAATGGAAAACAATGTTTAGTCATTTCATTAATAGCTTTGAATTCAAGCGTTAGCTCTAAAAATCATATCTTTTAATATGATTATCTCATATAAGAAAGAGAGTCATTGTTTGCCTTTTTTTCATGTTCTCAGCCATCATATCATTGTTGAAGAGGTCTATTAATGTGTCTGACATGTGCTGTCATTTCAAGGACAGTCTCTGGCCTTCGCTCCGGTGATACTTAAATGTCAACTCAATTGAGTTCTTCTGAATAAAAGTTTTTATTTTTTTTCTTTTGAAAAATGTATTTCTTTTTCCTCATATTATATATAATTCCTTATATTTTATTATAGTTTTTAAAGTTACCTATCAATAAATAATGAGTCCAAGATTATATTCCAGTAAAACTTATCGATTATTGGACTCAAGAGTTGAGTGAAGGACATATTTTTGGTGACCTTTTTATTGATTACCAAGGTGATGCAGAATATTTATTTATTCTGGGTGAAATATGTTATAAAATATTTACTAAAAAGTAGTCAAAAATTTATCCAAATATTTATTTATTTTTTCAGAATTTAATTTCAAAAAAAGAGTGAAATTTATTTTTTAGAGTATTACAGTTGATAATGACATAATATTTAAAGATTTCTTCATTAAAACTAGTTATTTATTCAATAAAAATCATTTGTAATTAACTAAACTATTTACAACCTCACAATAAATCTTTAAATGAAGAAATTTTTTCCAGACTATAATTGAGATATTGTTATCATTTTTCTTGTGATACATATTTGTTACAAATAATTAATAAAACAATTGAAAATCTTTTGAAACTTGGATTTATATATGAAAAACAATATATTTTGGGATTTAATTTCCATATATTTACTTAAATATTTTATATTAATTAAATATTCAAATATTTATTTATATTTATTATAAAAATTTGCTAAAAGCTTCCTGATATCATAATTAGTTAGCTCTGAAAGTCCTAGGGATTAATATGAAACAATAAATTTATTTATCTAAATATTCTGCATCTCCTTATTGATTACAATTTAATTATATTCTAAATGTTTGACTCAAAGGAAAGAATAGTTTTATCGGTTTATCGATCGTACAGAATATAATCAATTTTTAGAGAAATTTATTAAATGATATAAAGTCTTATTCAATGCTAAATGAATTCAAAGATAATTCAAATTATACTTTCGTTTGAACTCATCCTTTATATTCTGTTTGTGTCTGATTTTCGGCTCAATTCAGTCAATTAGTGCTCAGATTCTGTTATGAATTCCTAAACACTGTCTTTCATATCGAACGATGGGAGCACTGGTAGAATATTCTGTGCGAATAATGTTTGGTCTCGGTTTCTGGTATATACATATACCAGCCTTTCTTCTATTGACTTTTGCGTGGGCACAGACTTTGGTTTTAGTCCAGTGTCGACACTAATTCCTGTTCTCTAAGACCAAAGACTCTTAGAGTTGAGTTTTATAGTAGTAATCAATTTATTACTGATTATTAGATTTCATATAAAACTCATAGAAATAGTAATTTGTTTACATTTTTAATGCTTTTAAAAGTGTTTCGAATAGATTTCAAAATAAATTATAATTTCTTTCAAAATATAAAACAAGTTTTCAAAACGTTTTAGTGTTCACTAAATTTAATGTCAAAATAATTAAAGTTTTTCTTTCAATTAAATGGAAATAAAATTAATATTAATTTAAAAACATTTTTGATCTCAAATATCAAAGTTTATTTAAACATTTCTAAGGAATTAAATGCTCTAGAACAAATTATTAGATGTTTTAGACCACGATACAAGTGTGGTCATTTTGGTTTCAATTTGTGCTTGTTCATTAGATACAATTGTCTGATATTTTTTATTGTTTTTCATTCAATTCTTTACCAAAAAATAAATTTAAGTTTCAATTTATCTCTTATTTTGAAAGATTGATTCAATAAAAAGAGCTAGATCACTTTATTGCAGGAGTGTTTTTGTTTGTTTGTTGTAAGGAAACATTTTTTCAGTACTTTTGTCATAAGGACTGAAGCACTGGTCGTTATGTAAGAGTCTGTGCTTTTAGCTATACTTTATGTCAAATTGTGTACTATTATTGACAGCTATATAAAGTCGAATATGAGCAAGGTGTCTTTCTAATCATAGTAACTTAAATAGATATTTCATTCTAGTTTTTCATATAATCTTGCTACATTTTAAATAGACATTACTCATTAAATTAAAATAATATAACCAAGGCTAATTTTATGTAAATAGTGATGATCTTGGCTCTACCAAGATTATTAGAGGAAAGTCTTGAAGCTCTGGTAACAAATGACAGGTATTTCTGCAAAGAGTAATATCAAAGCCGTTAGAGTTAGTGTTCATAATATTTCGCAATTAATAACAATTTTTTTACTTAATTTGAGATTATTTTAGAAAAACAAGTTTTGCGAATAGTTTTGATGTTTGGGTGCGAACTAACTAACACTTAAAGGCCTTCTGTTTATCCCTCAGATTAATAGTAATAATAATTAATAATAAGTGTTAAGTATTTTATGTATTAATGGATATAAAGTGTTTTGAAAATATGTTTTTTAATTATATTTTATTTTTTATCTCAAAATTGAAGTTAACTTATATTTTAGTTAATTAATTCACAAATTTTACTTTTATTTTTTACCTTGGTATAATATTATCTTGAAAAAAAATACTATTTTAAACATGATCAATCAGGATTAATCTTGGAAATGACAGTTATTTTTATAAAAATTTAATATTAATAATAAAATATTTTATTTTAAAACTAATAGCTAGATAAATTAACTAGATAAAATGTAATTATGTTTACAAATATCTTGGTGCTTTTATAATACCATTATAAATAAATGAATTTAATGACTCATATTATTATTGAAAATTTCTTTATTTATTTTTACTCTCAAAAAGAGGCAATTATTTAGTTAAAAGCACTCAAGTTTTGAGCACTAATTTTAAAAGGCACAATTACCAAGGTACATTTTGTTACTAAAATTATTAGCAAGCAATTTTGTCTCAACAAAAGAACAAAAAAGTCATTACAATTGAATTATTTTTATGGAAAAACCATTTTTATGATTAGCTCTCACTTAAAGTTAAGTGATTTTCAGACAAAACAGACTTATTCTTATTCAAAGACAATAATGAACTGACACTAAGAGATATCATTGAATGGATAAGACATTAGTCTAGTGTCCATCAGATGGACAAAAGACAATAGAATTATTGAATTAGTTTTTTTTGCCTACAAATGGTTTGTCCGCTAAAATAATAGCCTTCTCTGACAAATGAAAAGATTATTTCTATTCACAAATTGATTTGCACTCAAACTAATTGATACATGTTTATGATCAAGCTCATATTAGTTGTATAAATGCGGGCATATATTGATTTAATAAATGGATTTCTATTATAATGAGTATGACCATGCTCATCTCATTGAAATTGTTTGTTATAGTTCTTTTTTTACACAATTTTAATGGAATGGACTAATGATCTAGGTTGATTAGGAAATTTGTTTGAATGATGCGTTCACTGCAAATGAGATATTATTTTATATAAAAGGCTTTATTTCTAATCAATTTGGTGTCTGTGCTCTCAGTATAGGGTCTGCTTCTAATGGTATGCCTTCAATGTCTAACACAGAGTCAATAGAAGACAATAGAAGTACTAAATTACAGACAAAACATAAACAATGAATTAAAGACAATCGAAGAGTGAAACGAATTGAGACGTGAGTTGTGATACCGATTGACATAAACTGAATCTAAATCTGTGTTTCATTTGGTTTATAACCATTTATTCGATACAAGAAAAAGTGTTAAAAACAATAAAAATTCAATACTTTTTAATATTGTTTTTCATTTTTATTATAAAAGTTTTTGATTTTATTTCACACAAAAAAAATGTTTATATCTTTTTCAGTAAATTCAAGTCAAAACATTTTTGAAATGAATATCTTGTATTTTATTTGTTATCTTGGTCATTCTATTGACTTTGTATTCATTTAATTTATCTAGAAGCTCAATAAAGTAACCAAGATAAAAAACAAAACAGAAAAGATTTAGTATTAAATCCATGAATTCTGGGTAAATTGATATATTTAACAAGGTTGACATATCCTAGATAAAAAAACGTAATGCAATTCCCTAAATTGAACAAGTATAGCTTATGCGAAAGCAATTGTCACTTCTAATTTATTATAGAAGATTACCTTGACAAAAATATGAGCAAGTTTATCCTCTAATTTATTATAGAAATTGAAAGAAGCAAAAACTATAGACACATAATTTATATGTTATGTGAAAATGACCAGTGTAATGACCATTACAGGGTAATTGCAATTTGTTAGGAACAGTTATAACAGTATATCTAATATAATGCTTTAGTTTAATACTATGTTTACCAAGTATATAATCTTATACGACAGTCACACAATTGTCCCGATTCTTGTTCTAAGAATATGGTATAGGAGAGGATGATTTCTATGATTCAGAGGTACAGACCATAGACTCTTTCTCTCTCTATTTTGCAATAAAAGATGCATCGATTGTCGATTTGACTAAACTTTTATATTATATTCTTGTGTTATATCACTCTCTGGTATATAACACATAAGTGGCTCTAAATATCGATTTATTGGAGAATAAAATATAAAAGCAAACGATGGAAAGCAAAGTGAAACTCCTCTCTCTCTCTCTCTCTCTCTCTCTCTCTCTCTCTCTCTCTCTCTCTCTCTCTCTCTCTCGCATTCATCGTAAGAACAATATTTGTATTCTGTGTTCCCTTAAGAGTGATATTGATTTTGTATTTTTTCATGAAATTTGAAATTTTAGTTTTGATAAAATAGCAGGGATGGCAAAAGACCGAGGTCCAAGGGGGGGGTATAAGGG
>JAQFZM010002264.1:0-14260 GCA_034695785.1 Galumna obvia | reverse complement strand
TAAAACTTATATTGAAAAAGTACTGACCTATTGCTTGCTAATATTATAAGCGCGCATTTTAAATATTCCTATCCCTACTTATAACCTATTACCGGTATGCCGGTATAAATTGAGGAACAAAACAAAAATATCTTGCTAGATTCAAAGTTATTTATCGATAGCTTAGCCATTAGTACCAAAATGTTTAATTGACTTGTGTTCAGCTAAAACCAGACTTTTGAAATCACGTTTACTATAATATTATGCATAAAAAAGGAAAAAATAATTCCCTCCAAAAAGAAAAGTTTTGGTACTTTTTATGCTAAAAATTATAGTAAACATATGATTTCAAAAGTCTGGTTTTAGCTGAACAAGAGTCAATTATAAGTTATTCATTATCAGAAATAATGTCTTCATGGTATTCTACCTCTTTGCAACCCATAACTTCATCACATTCATATGTAAATTATTAGAATTAATAAATAAATTTAATCGGAATTTAAGTTTACAGTTTATTCATAGTGAAAAAAGATTACAACCCATACATTAACTCTTAATTAACTCCTAATTACAACAAAATTTCTGATTACTAAAACGAACATTTCTGCTTCACTTATTCCGGCATGCCGGTATACCCGGGGTATACCGGCATATGGTCGAATTCAATATATATGGCCACTTTTTGTGAGGGATACTTTAAATACTTTAAAAAAGATTTTATATTTTAAATATATTCCCAAAGTTTAGTTTTATGTACCAAAACATATGATTTTAGCATTTATTTCAAATTCATTCATGATTTCTTGTATAAAGAAAAATAACCTACTCAAGTTTTTATTTTCTTTCCCAAAATAAATATAATGCCTTAATAAATATTAAATCTAGCAAGAATTTGGAAAACATTGTTCGATAAATAACTCAAATAAATTATAGACTATAATACGTTTTCAATAAATATACGAATAGATAAGTCATAGGATTGACTCCATAGAAGCTCTTATCGTATGAAGAGATCAATGATGTCTTCTATGACATAGAATTGTGTCTAAACATCGAAATTGATTAGTCGGACACAATAAAGAAGATCTGTAGTCCTTCACTCATTCAAATCTAATTTATCGGCAATTCTAGCAAGATAAGATAAGAAAGGTTTATATATGATATCGATTCGAAGTTATAAATTCTTTGATGACAGCAAAATGACCTAATTTCTAGTCAATCGCTTACAAATCAAATAAGACATATTCTCTTAATATATGACATCTAAGAGTGAATCTAAATTGGATTTAAGTGACTCTGAATTATATAACAAAATGAATAATTAGAGTTATATTCAAAACCTGTGAATATAAGAAGATTTAAAGGAAAGCTGTTTATTAAACAATTTCTTAATAGAGTAAACTAGGAGTCACAAAATAGACCAGTCTTTCGGTATCACTAACACCAGGGATGGCAATGAGAAAACCCCTTGAGATAGAAAATTTGTCAAAATTTGTTCCGTTAAAGCAAAAGAGGAATTCCTCCTGGCAAATTTTTCCTTTTTTCAAAGATAAATTGTAAACATTAGTAAATAATGTAAGATAGGTTTTTAGAGATTAAGACATTACAGAATAACACCTTTTGAGAGATTTCAAAAATTGTGTGGTTTTTGTCAAAAATAATAAAATTTGAATTTTTTGTCATTTTTAAGTGAAAAATAGCAAAACAGCCTAAAATTGTTTAAATATATTTAAAACTAAAATACACGTAAAATAAGACTGGGTAGAATTCAAAAAGCCTTCTCTGGAATAGAAATTAAAATAAGTCGTGTGAACCCCCTGTCGTCCGTTCGCCATCACTGACTAAAACATGAACTCATAAAATACTGGGTTTAGTAAAAACAAAAGTCTACTGTATATGAGATAAGAAAAGAGCATTAATCAGATAAAATGCATTATTTTCTGACTGACAATCAACAGCACAACTCCAGCCCTAGAATAGAGCCAACAGTTCTCTCAACTTTTGTCTAACTTTGCTTTTATTCTATCTTTCAATTTGATTCACTCGATTGTCATCTCTATCGCAGACAATATACAAATGGATGGGCCATCAATACTGATTCGCACGCCTGGAAGTATAGGCTATCCATCTATTATAGTAAGCCTGAAGACAGTGGACTTTACACATGTACGGCACCCAAAGGAAAGTCTAATCAAATAAGTGTTTTAGTAAAGGGTAAGTTTAAAGTTTTTTAAAGTTATTAGAAAACAAATAAATTCATTCCTTTATTAATAAAGATTTAGAGAGTATCATGGTTATATTAAGACTTAAACCATATAAGTTAAGTGACTTAATAGGTTTTTGTTTGTTTCCGTCATTTTGATTGATAATAGAAGAATGGAAATGGTTTTAGGCATAAGAACTAACATGGTTATCAATAAAAGCAAAGTTCTTTGACTCTGTATTTATTTATTGCTAGATTTCATTCAAATCGTTGACATATTTGACAAAAAATAAACTTTTTTGTGTCATCGAAGAAGTTTTCATTTGTTGCCCTCTTTTCAAATAACAAAAAATATCTAAAATTGAATTTTCACTGAAATATAATTCTAAGATAACTTGTTTTCAGTTTAAAATTGTGATAAACTTTGCAAATGTTTAGAGAAAACGACGACGAAATACATGTGTTTTTGACATTTTTTCACTACGAATTTATTCATAAAAAGCATATGAAATACATTTTAATACATTTTAAAGGTTTGAATAAAATGGTTCCTTTAAAAAATGTATTTAATGTTTTGATGGAAAAATTTAGGAAAAAATTATTTAAATTTCGATGTTTTGAATAATTTTTATCTCTTCTGAATTGATAGATGAGTTTTTAAACTAAATTTTAAAAGTATTAAATATTTAAATAAAAACTAATCAAAGTTTAGTGATTTCTAATCAATAGCTCTAAACCTAAAGATTAATAAATCAGAGTTTGATCTGATCTATAAAGCCTTTTAAATATAAATTCTCTAGGCCATTTCACATAAAAGGATAAGTGTTGATGTGCTAAAAATGTGATAGGTTATATACATGTAATTTTGCTGAAATATTTAGAGGCACTGAACTAATGGAAGATAAAAGTTTGAGAGAGTCTTATAAATCTCATAAAAAGTTTTTTAAGTTTTGTGTCGAAATCTTTTTTATCTAATAATATATAAGAATTAATACTCTTATGATTTAGTACCGAAGAGAATACTAAAATATCCTCGACTCTAATGCTTGTAGTCTTGTGTAGTAAAGTTATGAATAAATTGCATTTTTTCGACACTGAATAAAACAAACAGAAAAATTGTTATCAAATTTGAGAGCTTTTTGTTTGGCTCTGAATTTTGTTGAAAAGACACGTTTTTCCAGAGCACTCATTGTTTATCCCATCACATTTTTTTCTCATAATCCGGTGATAAAATTGTTTCTCAAAAGAGGAATCTTAAGAAAAATGTTTTATGTCTTTTCAAATAGAATTGTCGAACGATAAGAATAACGAGAAAAATGTTACCGAATATTCTCACCGCTAATGAACCGTAGATTGTATTCAATCTGGAATTTACAGAATATTCTGTTGGAAATCAGTGTAACCTTAAGAATGTCATTACTATAGGATAGTGTTTGAAAACTGAGACATTTTTGTCAACATTTCTTTCAAAAGTCTTATATGTTTTTGAAAGGAATTTTGGATTCTTTTTGTTTTTTATTCCTTTTATGTAATTTATATTCAATTTTTATTCCATTCTTTTCTAATTGAAATCATTAAAAAGATTTATGAAATGGTTTTTGAATTAATTCCAACTTAACAAGGTCATTTGCATTATTAATATTTTTATTACTATTTAACCATATTTTCATCGAAAAATCTCTTAATTAAATGAAGTAAAGAATATAAAAAGAAAAGTGCATTAAATAAAAGTTTGTTTTGAAAATCAATAATAACTAAAAACTTTCCGATTCCGTTAATGACATAAAATGCTCGAGGCTTTAGCACAGACTGACATCGACTGACACAGAGAGAACACTATTCCTTTTGTGCGTCCATTCCATTGCATTTACATTTGGAAAATGACTTTAAATTATTACTAATATTAAGTACTTTTATAATAGAAGTTAGGAATTGAATATTTACACTAAAATTGTCGAAAATAATAAAATTCTAATGCTATTCAAGTTCTCTCTATTTAATTTGTTAAATGAATGTACATGGTTCAAAGGGAAAATTAAAGCTAGTAAATATGACTTGCTTATTATATTAGGCTTAATATTTTTGGACCGAAACTTTATTTTGATATAATTAGAGTCAAAATATGATTATTAGATAATTGGATGCAATAAAAAGTTTAGTTTAAAAATTGGGTGAAAATAATATTATGTTTGAATTTTGGCAGATGTCGAGTGTCCTCTCATCGATTCGTTTGACGCCAATCGAGTTATGTCTGTAGAGGGAAACCGTATGCACGATAGGGCCCGCTTTTCCTGTGTCGAAGGCTACTATCTTCTCGGCACTCAAGAGATTACATGCCTTTCAAACGGCCTCTGGTCTGACAGTCCACCCAAATGCAAACGTATGTCTCTTATTTGTATTCAGTACACATTCTTTGAATTGATTTCCTGTGGTTAGATAGTGCACATATAATGTACAAGCTCCTTTTTATTATTCTAACTCAATCTCTTTCGGTTGGTAATACCAAGTCTTTCAAAATATTATTAAACTCTTGAAATAACTCCTCTTTTAATAGTATTTATGATAAGCCCTTCACTCAAATTATTATTTTTTCTGAAAATCAGTTATTTTGTCATATTATGTGCCTATTATGTGATACTTATGTGATACCAAACAACTTGTTACAATTCTATCCTTGATGATTTTGAGAATTGAATAAACAGAATCATCTGAATATTAGCAAGATCAATCATAAAAGCAATAATCATTATAAATAATTTTCAGACCATTTATTGAAATATTTAGTAATATTTTACTCATTTAAGACAATAATTGAGAAATATTTTCTTTAAATTTTCTTTTATGAAAACTTACATAAAATGTTATATTTTGTAATAATGGTAGAGCTAGCTGAATTTTGTTCATATTTGAAGAATTTGTTCGATAATACCTTTGAAAAGTTGTTGAAAATATTTTTCCTTTCAAACCTTTTTTCTATTGAAAAAGTTTTTGCTTTAGTCCTAAAAAAAGAGATATTTTGAGCAAAAATTTATTGATTTTTGAAGACTTATTTTTTTATTAACAATTTCTAGACTAAAGGTGTTGTATACCTGTGCTCTCTCTCTCTTTCTCTCACTTTCTCTATATGCTAACATGACTTACGGACTCAACACTCTGTCTGTTAAATCAATTTTCTTCTGTCACTGATTTCCAATTTTATAGAGAAATTCAAATTGAATTCAAGTGTAAAAAAGGAGTAAAAATTTTCTCGAAATCGAAAATTTTCTGCAATTTTCTGACTGAATGTTAGAATAAAATTTATTAAAAATTAGTGCAGAGAAGCGAAAACTCATTAGATTTGGTTTTAATGTTAAATATGAGAAGTAGTTGTTGTTTGCATAACACTTACAGATAAATGTCAGTTCAATATTGATTATAGCTTTTGCGGCCAATGGTCTCATAACTGAACTACATTACCATTCAAATCCCAAAAGCTATGATGGATCAGATTAATAATAAGTTGGGAACCACTAAAAACACTACATTTACATACATTATATGCACTGACACTCAATACAACTAATGGTCGCCAAATATTTTCCAACAAAAAAAAGAGAAAAGGAAAAAATACTCATTTATTTATGGAGGAGAGGGAGAGAGAGAGATACTACTAATGAGTGGCTACAAGCAGTCTGTGTCCTATTCTTTCGATATGTTGTATTGATTATATGAGTTCCTGAAAAGAGGACTATTTTGAAAAGTCTTTTATTCATTAGATGTAACCATTACTATGTGTTCACTTACTTTGGTTTGGGAATGAGTCGATCCGCTTTATTCTTACGTACAATACTTTCCTTCCTGTAGTCCATCCATCAAAATATCGACCAAATAATGTGAAAAACTCTCTCAATATCTCTTCATTTGTTCCAATTTTAGTGATAGAATGTCCACAATTGAGTGCCGACGATGACCTCTATCTGCGTATGAGTGGTCAGAACCGAACATATGGTAGTCGTGTCCGATTCACGTGCTCTGTTGGATATAAATTAATTGGTTCTGAGTTTGTTACTTGTCTCAAGAACAGGACGTGGAGCGATGATGTGCCCCATTGTGAAGGTATGTCTTTATGTTTTGTTCTCTACAATATTCTTAGTAATGGATAGTAGGGCTCAACTCTTCCAGTCCTTAACTACCATTAAATTGTTGGCAAATAAATACTGCCTACAAAGCAATACATGTGTTTCCACTCTAATTCACTAATAGTCTCAAAGTTTGGCTAAAAAATAAACTTTTATTTTCTTAAACATAAAATTTGTTTCTTTGAATTCGATTTAATACGAAATGAATGATTGCTTAAAGTTTGTGATTGAAATATAAAAATAATATTTACATCCAATGAACTAATGATACGATTTGTCATTAGTATCGGTAATAATATGATAATTATATTAATAACTTTTATTTTTATTAATTTATATGCAAATAGTTTTTAGTCTCATAAGTAGTTCGCAAAGTATTCGATATGAAAATAGTGTTCATAACTTAGTTTAGTGTTTCATAAATTAAATCATTTAAATCAGTTCTGATTTGAATTTACATTTACAACACTTTTATATTAAATTTGAAAAGTGATGACATTCGACAACAACTTCTCTAAACTTCAAACGATTAAAAAAACTTAATTAAGCCTAGATCAAATTAATTATTTAATGCTAATTTTGATTTTTTAGTCCTTAGTATAAATTGGATTTTATAAAATTTGTAAAGGGACTTGCTTATTTGAAATTTTATAATAAATAATTTATAGTTAAGTTATCGATGACTCGAAATGGTTTCTCAAATGGTTTTAATTTTATATAAATTCGATTTAAAGCAAAAGAATTGACAAAACTTTACGGTTTCTGTTAGTAAAAAACAGGTCAACTATGAATTTATAGATTTATTTCAACCCTAAAAAGAAAAAAATATCCATCACAAAATAATTGAACACACATTTAAATGTGCTAGTTTAAAATGTCTTTGAAATTTAAAGCTCAATAAATTCATGCAAATCTTTAAAAAGACTATTTTACCGTTTCTTTAAAAAATAAAATCATTTTCAAAGATTTAAAACATCATTATATTAATGCATTAAAAGGTTATTAAAGTTAATAGAATCGCATTTTTGTTACACTTGAAAGCCCTGAGAAAATTATTCACTTCACCTTACTCATTTCTAATTAAAGGCTTTTTAAATGAATGTTAAGAACAAAAGAAATTGAAATGACAATTGAAATGGAAATACTCTTAAAATTTAATTTAAATAATTTGTTTAAATTAAAAAAAAAGTCTGATTTCAATATAAGGATAGAATTGTGTCAACACATTCTGTAGTATTGATGTCGCGATTAAAACGAGAGAAATGTAGTCTTATTTAATATAATTTTAATTATATAAGTTATCCTAAAATTCTAAGTCTTTCGTTGTTTTGATTATCGCATTGAATATGTTTTTGCCTCAACCAGTGCTCTGACCTCTTTGTGAGATGAAATAAATTGAGAATAATATTATTGTTTTGTATCATTATTTCGATGAAAAAGAAATTTATAGATAGTTTGAGATAATGTTTTTTTTTCTTCGGCAAATGACGACCACATTCTTAATCTTCTTTTTCATCGCTAGTAGTGTTTGTTTTAAGATTTTCTTGGCTTTTGTCTATTTTTTCACTAAAGATCTATCATTTGGTAGAAATTCTTACGATTATTGCTCTCTATTATGTCAATGGCTTTCGGACCCAATCTTCGAGACTTTATATTGTTTGCAATTTATGAAAATTACATTTTTTCAAATTTTCATCGAAATGATCGATCACTCAATTGCATAGCTTTATTCAATCATCTTGGTATGTTATTTAGAAAAGAAAGAAAAATTTGATAAAGGATAATTTAAAATCTCTCTCTCTCTCTCTCTCTCTCTCTCTCTCTCTCTCTCTCTCTCTCTCTCTCTCTCTCTCTCCAAATATTAAAATTTAGAATTAACATATTCTTGAATTCGATTATACCCGGATGAGAACAAAAGGCAAAATTCAATATATTTTTTTATGAATATTTATTTGAATTCTCCTTAAATTTAATGCTTTGATTTCAATAAAAGCGGTGAATATTTGTTAAAATTTTAATAAAAGAAAGTTTTTTATTGATTTTGTTTCTCATATTTCTTTAAAAACATTCTGTTTTTGTGACACAAGGAATGAGATCTCATTTTATTTCTGGTAATGTCTTTCTTTGCCGTAAATTCAGTTTAGTTTTCATATTGTTTTTTATAAAAATTTGTTTCTTCTCCTGATTTTTGAGCCAATAAATAGAGATGAGCCCTAAAATTATACTTTCAATCATTTTTAAAACTGCAATAAAAATGACCTTTTATTGGTAGTCCCATAATAACTATTCTAAACATTATCTTGCATAAACGAAATTTTTACTATAATTCCTAAATTCTTTTTATTATTCATTTATTTTATGAATTCTTAAGGAATTGATTCGAGAATTTATATAAATTATAATAAATGAAATTATTTAATATTTGAGACCTTTTTTGATGATTCCTTATTCTAGACATAGTATGGCCTAAAACTGATCCCATCTGAACAATGAGTGCAAATAAATTTATAACAACCCATAAATATAAATAAAGTTTTCTTATGTTTTTATATATTCCGTTCCCATCCATTATCAGTACTTGCGTTCAATCGATTGAAAAGTAAAGAAATGAATTTTGTTTTTCTCTTTTGTTTCCGAACTCATATCGTTCTAATGAATGTCGAGGAGAAAAATTTCCGTTTAATTATTGAGGCATTTGTTCCCAACATTTTAATTACACTTATTTTTCAATTCTTTTCAATTCAGAGAATATTTATTTCTTTAGTTTTTGTAATGAATTTTACTTAAAAACTTTGAATTATATTCAAAGAAAAAGTTTAGACATAAAAATTTAATTGAAAGCATTAAATGCTTTTTTTAAAGTGAATTCAGTTGAGTTGATGACTTAATTCATTTATTAATGATTCACTTAAAATGTCTATGAACTAGCATGCTACATTAAACATTTATCAAGATGAGATTTACTCTATTTTAAGATATTTTTTATTATCAATCTTTAAGTATATTTCATTTAAATGTATTTCAATCAAAACTTTTAAAAAAAATAAGAATTCATTTCAAGAAATATTTGAAAGAAAATCTATGATTAAGTCAAAAGAATACATTTCATAAATGTATTATTGGAATGGAATTTAAGACCTTATGAAGACACTGACCATATCCTCAATTGATTGTGACTCAGGACTTCTCATTTCATTCAGACTCTAATGTATTGAATGTATTAAAGTCAAGAAATATTCCTCTCTTGACTTTAATCCCTTTATGAACTATCTTTTGACAGCGAGGGAGAGGGAGAGAGAGGAAGGGAGGGGAGAGAGAGAGAGAGATTCAGAGACTCAGCAAACAATACTTCTAACTATTGGTTGAAAATCATAATTTATTTGAGTTGAGATTCAGGAGGGCTTCGATTTCTCTTATATTTTGATGACCGAAGAACTCGATTGGAATTCAGGATCTTTGGATCGAAAATATTTGAAAATCATTTATCTCGCGGTCCGTCGAATACCAAATATTTTCGCGACAATAATTTGAAGTCTTCTTAGAGTTGATTATATAGAAAATAGAAAAATCTGGACTTAAATATCAGAGTATTATAAATATCGATTTAAATACAAATTTTATTGTTTTTATTATATCGGAAGCCATTAATTAATTACATTTCACTAATGTGTGCAAACCTTTTAATTATATATGCCTGGTTAGTTTGCAAATAAACTAATTATTTGAAAATGAATTCATTGCCCCAATAATTGATTATTAATGAATTTATTTTTGTATTCAAGCGATTACTTGTATACCACCGACGGCTCCATTAAATGGTAGAATACTAGACAACAGCCATTATTTGGCCGGAGATTATGTGCAGTTCACTTGCAATAGAGGTTTTCTAATAATGGGAGAGCCATTGGCCATTTGCATGGATAATGGCACCTGGTCTTCACCGCCGCCCACATGTAAGTAATGTAAAGGCGATAGTCTTTTAAGCTATGTTTGAGTAAATTATTTCCTGAATTCCGTTCCTTTTTTGAACTATTCGTTAATATTTGATGATTGGGTCTTATTTTCCTTAAATCGTTTGATAGACACTAATATTGATTTGTTTTATAAGTAGTGAATTGCACTTCAAATCCATTTAATGAATTCCTTCACAAGAATTTTATGTAATAAAAATATTTTCGCCTCAACTCTATTAATGATTAAAAACCATTAGTCTATGAGTTTATACAGGAATGGAATTCAGTCATTAACTCTAAATTTTGAGCTGATATTCATCGAATACTTTATTGTCTCAAATATACACTTCTTATAGTCCTTTGAATAGATTAATGAGAGTTTAATAGATTTGAAAACCATTACATTTTAGGAAATATTTTAGCCACTAGTAGTAGATTTAGATTACCTAGTATCCACTTTTATAAGAGCATTTCTCAAGAGTGTAATTTAGGTATTGAATCAAATAAACTAGATCATTGTTCCATTTGAATGAATGTATATTACATTATATTTGAATGAATACATTGAAAGTGGATTTTCGTGTAATTTATTTTCTTTTGTGGTGTAATTGTTAGGTAAAGCCGTTTGTGAATTCCCGGGCGAATTGGCCAACGGTCACATTGAACCGACTAAGTTTCAATACAACATCGACGAAACCATACAAGTTGTTTGTGAGCCTAACTTCAGACTCTTGGGATCACCAAAACTTAAGTGCGAAGGGAACGGCCATTGGTCCAGTCCTAAACCCCACTGTAGGCCTTTTTATTTTTGAGAAATCGCCCGATAATTTATCCACTTAATTTAAAATTAAGTTAAAAACCTAGAGCACTTATTTTTCTGTTCTTTTGTAAAAAACAAAAATCAAGTTCTGAACAAAAAACAGGAAAATAAGAGAAAAGTTTTATTTGATTTTTTAATATCCGTTACAAAACAAAAGTAAAAATCAGAAAAATAAGTAATTTTGATATTAATGTAAAAAAGCCTCGAAATGTTTCTTTTTCTTTAAGAGACAAAAAAGGAGTGTTTTTGATATGATTTCAGTTAACCTTTCAATGAATGCCGAGAAAGAGAGTCGAGTCTATCATCTGATAAATTGTCGGCAAATTGTTTGTGAAATTTTTGCTAAATTTTGAGAGAAATATCAAATTGAGTATGGCACATTAACCATGGCTTGCCGTCTCTAATGCTTCGAACAATTGCTTTCTATACATATATATATATAATTATATAAATATTGTATAAATGATAAAGAATATTCTCAAATGAATATTCTTGTGTTACCTTTTTTTTGCTCTGCGAATGTCAGCCACTAATTAAAATGTATATTAATTTAATTTATTTATTTAAATATTAATTTATTTTCACTTATATATAGTATTGTTTTATTCAAATTCAATTAATTTCTGTGAATTAAACACTTTTCATGAAATTCTGCATTTGATATATGAATGAATTTAATTATAATTTCAATAATTCAATAAAAATATTATCTTTTATTTCGTTATTTTATAAAAATATTTATGAATTTCAAAATCAATTGATGTTATCGTTTGTCAATAGTTTTATTTAAAATGATTTTATGTTTCAAAATATTTGTATATTAAATGAAATCATTGATTAAAATATTGTCATCATTTCATTTTACAAAATTACTCAAACTTTAATATTTCAGGGATGACATCCAAATATCAATTCAGAGATGTCTTAACTCTAATGCATTGAAGATTATAAGTTTTAATAAGATGTTTTCAAAGTAATTCAATTGGTCTAATGGTTTGAGGAGTTATGAGGAGTTAGAAAAGTATAAGTCAAAAATATAAGTCGTTGGTTCGAATCCTAGCGATACCACTAATTTTCGAGACTAATTTAACAAAACTATTTAAAACTATTTTTTCTCTTTTATTTAACAAAAATAGTATTTAAAAATAGTATTCTTTTGTCAATTAAAGACACTTTTTAGTAGTTTTTAGTATTTGCAGGATTTGAACCCGGGCCTAAAGGGCGAAGCCCTTTAGGTAGGTCTTTAGGTAGGTTTAGGTAGGCCGGCACTCTGACCATTTGACCATTAGGCCACTTAACAAAACTTTTCTGTTAAAACTTTTACTCTTACTTTTGTCAAGACTTAGTAGGTAAGTCTCTTCTTAGGTAGTGGCGGATTTTAATGATCTTGGTATTTTTAGAAAGCTTATGATACATAGAATTGATTGGTAAAGTTTTTATCGGCAAATGGTCATCTGTTCCCGTAGAATTCAGCAAGTAATAATGAGCATATAAAGCTTTAAAGAAAGATAAATTTTAAACTATTTGTAATAAAAATCTTTGTTTTACTCATTTTTGAGTTCATTTTCATCAATAAATTCAATGCTCAAAAATTCAAGTTAAATTTATAATTATACATGGTTCAAAATTATCTAGTATTATTGATAAAATAGTTCAAAACTTATCTTTTTTAAAGCTTTAAATGCCAATATTACCTCGCCTAATTCTACGGGAACAGATGACCATTTGCCGATAAAAACTTTACCAATCAATTCTATATATCATAAGCTTTCTAAAAATACCAAGATCATTAAAATCCGTCACTACCTAAGAAGAGACTTACCTACTAAGTTATCAAAATTCAAGTATAAAAGTTAATTTAACATACATTTGGAATAATCTTGATCAACTCATATATCTTAGTGTAACAAAAATATCTATCCGTTGACACTGAAAAGGTATGGAAATATATTACATATAATTTAGTTTATTAACTAAAAGTCAAAATCATATCTTTAAGTAATAGCTTTCAATAAATGAATTTTTATTTAAAATATTAATTTATATATAGCCTAGGTTTTAATTATATTTTAATTAATTTTTTTATATGAATTATTGTAAAATTAATGTAAAGAATCATTAAATTAGAGTAAAAGTTTGTGAATTCATTATTTTTAATTTAATTCAATAAATTTAATTATATTATTTAGTCTTAATATTAATAAAAAAAAGTTATAGATTTTAATATCTTTTATTTTTATAAAAGTTATATTTGTCTATTAAAAACTCGAAAGGTTAAATTCAAACTTGGAAATTTTATTTGAAGGTATCTTGGTAAAAATTCAGAAGTTTTATAAAATAAATAATTTGTCTTTGATTTTGATAAAACGCAACATGGTAGTTATTTATAATATTCCTATCAAATTAATAATTGCCACAATTAACACATGAATTTTAATTAAATTTAACATATGACCATGGCATTTGAATAGATGTTGCTCTAAATTGGATTGGAACTCACCATTTAGTGGTTAATAGGTTCTTGGTAATTATATTAGGAAAGAGAAAATAAATAAACAAAATGTTTGTACAAAATGAGAGTCAATCCCCAAATATATATAATTGTATGCATATTAGTATAGGTAAAACTTTATGTGATAATGAATTGTTTCGTATAAACAAATGAATGGCAAAGAACTCATTCTTTCACTCATTATAATAATAGTTATATTACTTGACTTTGGGTTGAATTTGTCTGAAAAGTATCACAAACACAACAAAAAAGAGTTGTCTGAGCGATGAAAGATTGAGCATAACTTGGTTTTAATATATGCTTGGTTATTTTAATTATTTCAAAAATAATATTATAATTAAAATCAAAATAATTTAAAAAAATTCTTTTCATATAAGGTTTGAGCAAGGTCATGTCATGAAATAATTCATATTTATATAATACAGTCAAAACTAATTGAAGATGGTGTGACCGCAAATGAAAATTGTGTGCTTATCTATTCATAAATCTAATGAAAACGTTTACAATTGTTTTACCGTAAGTTCAGATGTATTATAATTATTGACTTCAGTGACAAACTTTGGAGAGTCATCCCATAGATTGTCTTCAATTATATAAAATGGGAAACACTCGACAATTAAAAGAAACGAATAAATTATTATTGAGAGACATATTGTTGATATCGTTCTCATACTT
>JAQFZM010002263.1:0-14261 GCA_034695785.1 Galumna obvia | reverse complement strand
CTTTAATGCGCTTGCACATGTCATATAGCATACGCACAAAATGTATTCAAAAAGTGTATTCAATATCCATCGCTGCTGTAGAGTATTGACAAAATCCGTTATCAAACTTAACTCAAAATATTGTTTGACAAACATTTTCAATAAAACAATATTTGAGCAAGGACATAGAAAATCTAGAAATCTTATTTTAGTTATAAACTTAGGCTCATATTTATCTAGTAACTTTTATTCGTAACCATTGGATTCCCCCCTATAGTTCGAGCCTTAAATTTATAAATAAAATCTAAATTAAAAAAAAAGTAAATAAATGACAGAATTTCTTCAAAAATAAAAACTTTTGGATTAAATTTAATTTTGATATTATTTTAATTAATTCGACTTAAGATTGGTTTTAATGTGAGGTAGAGCTCGACATTAATAAATGGCTCATTTCTTATTCCAGTCAGGAATTTGGGGTCAAAAACCAATCAAATATCCCTTTCAGATGTCATTAATATAAATACCCACAAAGTTTGTATAGAATAAGTTTAAGACCTTTTCTTATGCAAATAGTGTTTATTTATAATTATACAATAAAGCGAATTATGTGACCAACCTCATTTTCAAGCATAGAATTCAGGGTCTTTACGATTATAAATAGCAATAATAAGAGATCGAAAGGGAATCAACTCTTTATTCATTGAATTCATTAAAATATCTAAAGTTTTGATTACATTTTAATATTTATTAAATTATTCATTAAATTATTGTTATAATTGTTATTTGAAATCGTTTTAAATCAAATTAATGGAAAAATATATTAAATTAATACAGAAGTCCTTAAATGGAATTAAAAGTATTCGGTTTTGTCCTAATTTTCAAATTAAAAGCATTATTAGCGATCCCTTTAGAAATTCAATGAATTTCAGCAAAAATACAGTAAAACTCAAATAAATATAACATAAAATATTATATACTCTATAAACTGTATAAAGTAATTGAAAATATTAAAAATAAAACTTAACCATATAAAAAAAAATACCTATCAACAAAATATGCTTAATAGGAAATCGATAAATCTTTTCTCTGATATTGAAAAATAAAGTATCCCTGATATTGATGTTTGTCAAAAGAATAGAATTGTGTTAACAAAATTTCCGAATTACCACTTCTTCACCCGAATATCGGGTCTCAAAGCTTGCAATAAATTAGAGCTTTTATAAATGATAAATGGACGAACAAGAGTAAATTTATAGCAATGAGTAATATAAAAAATGCGTAAGGTGAAAATATTCAAAATAACTTATTTTAAATAAGTATAAAATTAAAATTATTTTATGAACATAATAGTATATTTTTCAAAATTAAACTTGTTACTCATTATCGATAGATAATTTTATAAATATTACTCATTGGTATAAACGTTTGTTTATTCATTTTAGTTATTTATTACTCAACAAATTATGGGAATTAATATTTTTCATCAATTTATTAGAAAATGTTTTGCATTTTCTCACATTTATTTGAAATTTTTAACATTTATTGCTCTCAAATTTTATTACCAAACTATTCATTTTTATTAAATGTTTTGATAAATATTAAACATTTGCATAACTTTTCATTTAAATTCATAGTTAATATTTTGAATAATATTAAATCATAGATAAAATAATGTAATCAAATAATTTTTAGACAAAAACTCACTTAAACTTAAAATAAAAATCTTATGAATATTATGTTCTTAAAAGTTGTAAAAGAGTTCAAATTTTAATAAATAGTTAATTAACCTTAAAATAGTTTAAATAATTTTATAGTCATAATAAACATTTGAGAATATAATTCAATACTCATTTAAAATGAGTCCTTTTGATGGTATTTAAATATGAATATGTACTAGCTATTAGCTACTACCATATTTAGAGAATTGCATTAAACTTCATTTATTTGTGACATTTTACTCATTTTAATGTCAAACAAATCAATTAAATGATAAAAATTTATAGTTTTCTCATAAAAAGAAATATTTTGAGTCATTTGTAATATTGAAAAGTATTTGACTGTATCTCAAAGAACTTGAGTCAGATTAAGAGTTAGATATAAGGAGCCTATACTTGGTCAATCCCAACCACAGAAAAAATAAGAACAAACTAGTTTAATTTGCTTTTAATATTATAGGGAAAAATTTTGAAATGCGTATACATTTAATATATGATCAATAAATGGTTGTTTTTGTGACACTTTAATACACTTTACTTAAATCATTTGACAAAACAGTTTATATATTATATATTAAAAGTTTAATAATTAAATACTCGTCTGGAAATTGACATCAAATAAGTTGTTTTATGAAGTGCTGTTTGAGAGCATTAGTTGAGTGTTGAGTGAATCGACTCTTACTTCCATTGAATAACAGCTGAGAAGTATTTTCTGTTTGTTTTTATAATCAAATCGTTTGTATTTGTCGTTAAATTATGGTTTGAATTATATTTTGAAAATGATTTTCAGATGAATTATAGTTCAAATTTTGAACTTCAAAACTATTATCAAAATTATTCAAATGTAAACAAATAATTTGTGATATCATATCCACAATGAGTGCCATTTCATCACAAATGCCATCAATTGAAGACAATCTCATAAATTCTTTGTCTTTCATGAATGAGGACTTTGGCGGCGATCAGTTGTCCTCTCAGTTGGAATCAAATACTTCACTGGAATTTGACTTAAAAGGCGATCAAATGGATGAAGACTATAACCAAAACAACGAATTCAAAGGCAATAAAAAAGTGAATAAAAGTGAATCTCAATCAGAGTCTCATTTAAGGGCCAAAACTGTCCAAATCTGGAGCGACGACACTATCGGTAGTCCGACACCAAAGAGATCTCAATATAGAGTTATGTTTGAGATAATATCTGCCAAAACCGTTCAGCGATCGTCAATCGGTTCTAATCGCAAACGATATGTTTGTTATACTATTTTAGTTAAAAGAGTTCCCGGTTTGGAGACCAGACCCGCAGTCATCGAAAGGCGTTATTCAGATTTCCTTCATTTATATCAAACTCTTCGCAAACGTTTTCCACGACTTTTAACAGATTTTCCGTTTCCAAAGAAGACATTAGTCGGTAATTTCACGGCTGAAGTCATAACTGAGAGATCGGTTGCATTCCAACACCTTTTGGCGTATTGTCTCAGTATTCGAGAATTGAGAACAACTCAAGAGTTTTCTGAGTTCTTATTTTATCCCGAATTAAAAGAGTCTCAAAAGAAACTCAAAGCTCTTGAGTTCGAAGAGGTTTCAAATATTTTGGAAAACGTTTTCTTCATTCAGGAGAAACTCTTCCTTCACAGCGAAGAACCAACGGATCAGTTACTCAAAACTCTTTGTGTTTTAATCGGTTCTCTCAATGCAGTGGACAATACCTCTGAAGCCCAAGTCTTCACAGAGAAAGCATTGGAACTGATCTCAAAATATGGTCACTACGATAACAATAAAATGGTTGTTCCCTTAATTATATTATCGATAAGACTTCGTTGGATTAAAGGACCGGAAAAATCTTTATTTGAACAAAAACTGATGGAATTTAAGCAAAAAGGAGTTAACATCGAAAAACATCCGACACTTCTTGAAATGATTTTAAAGAAAGACTTTTCTATTTTTGCGAATTAACTTCTTTTCGAAGAAATATATCGAAAATCCAACGAATTTCTTAATTAAGTGACAAATGATAGCAAAAGAAAAAAAGATCTGATATTTAATTAGAAAATTTTGTTTTTTTAGTTTTATTTATCTCTTAATTTTATTTTACAATTTATTCTAACTCTTCCTCTTGAAAGCGATGTCTTTCCTTAATTGAGATCATTGTCTAATAGAGAGAACTTATGAAATATACTGTTTTTTCACATATAATACCAGTTTATTTACCCCAAAATTATTATATTTTGAATTTTTTAGATTATTATTACTTATTTTTTCATAAATTTGAGTGAAATTCAGTGATCGCTCTGTTGAACATTAATATATAACACAATTTATTGTTTATAATTTGTTTTTCCTCTCATTTTTACATTCGTTAACACTTTTGGTGAATATTTTAAGTCTAATTCTTTGATATTTAATTATATTTAATTTAAGATTAAATTTTTCCTTTAAGTCATTTTATATGTGAGTCTCACTTATTATGAAATTTTCTAAATTTATTTTAATTATTTTAAAGTAATTTAAGATTACGTTTAAAAACAAAACTGAAATAATTTTGTTGAAACAATAAAATTAGTTTAGAAGTTGTGCTGAAGGAGTAGTTAAACACTGGATTCAGTGAATCCAATTCACTATAAGATTAAAACAATTATTTAATAAAATAAATTGCATTAAATTATGAATATTTTATGATATAATTATGAGAATATTATTAATTTTACGATTAATTATAGTTATGTAATGAAATTAATCAAATGATTATCGAAATTATTTATCGAAAATAAATTAATTTTTACTAAAAATAACTAAAATCTCAAAATAATTCAATTCATAGTAACCGCAAGAATTATTCCGGAAATGACACCAACAGTAACGACCCCCAGAATGACCCAGAGCACAATTAAATGTCCTCTGCAACAAATATCATCTGAAGTGTTTCCATAACTGTTTGTCATTTTAACAGTTCTATGAGAGGGAACGGGAGATACCGGAGAAGTGGTTTTAAATGGATTTCGAAAGGGAAGGGGTTCTGCATATGCCGGGAATACCATCGATCGTGAGGTTGGTTTTGTTGGCACCAAATGCATTGGAATACTATTCGGTGCCGGAAGAGCGGGCAGTGCTGTCGGCGGTTGAGAGTAAAAGACGGGCATTAAATCACACGACTGTTTGTGTTCGGGAATTGTTGTAAGAAATGGTAATCCGTTTGTAGTTATTGGAAGTCTTGTGTCGCGAATATCAGTAAAAGAACCGAAACGACGAAAATTCAAAGTTTGATTGGCTATCGCTGGGAAGAAATGGTGGTGCGATGGGGGCTGACAGTGATGAGGCATTAATAATCCATTATTTCCATGAACTGGACAAGGATGAACTGGATCAGTCATTTGTGAACTAACTGCCAGCGATGGAACACTTTTAGTAGATCTTAAAGTTCCACTTCTGAAGGCATGTATCGGATGGACAGCATATTCGCCAGAAATTAGAAAATGATTTCCAAATTTATTGTTCGGCAAATGTTGTCGTCTCTCAACAGTCATACCATTCACTCGACTATTGTTTGCAAACAAATAATCATTTATTTTTAATTTTATTAATTTTCAAAAGTAAATACCTGTTCGGTCTTCTCATGTGATGCCTAACCATCGGTACTTCTTCTCTGTCATCAGATGAAGTGGTTGTGGCTGAAGGAGAGGATGCCCTCTGAAATTGTCTCTGAGCTGAAACGCGTCGATATTTGGTGGCAAAAGTGTTCACATTTTGTGGATTTTGGACTAAAGTCATGGGTTTCGTCAAATTGATTGTTCTGTTATGCCATGCAATCGGTGTCCGACACTCAGAGGCCGAATGGGAAGAGTTAGTCTTCTGTTCAATGATTGCCATATAATTGGCGTTCATTTGATTGTTGTTTTGATTACTGTTGAAAGACTTCATTTGAAGTTTAAATCACTTTTCATTCATTGAATTATATTTTTATAAACTTTTGTTGAGTTTTGAACACAACTGACAACTATTTGACAACTTTTATGTCTCAGAATTTCATACTTTTATTGAGAATAAAGTGTTTTCACAAAAGTATTGTCATAACTGTTGGACAGACTCTCTATTAAAGAATAAATCACTGATTGTGAGCACTTGAAAAACCATTAGATGTTGAGCACAGGTATGTGAGCCAGTGTTGTGTGACATAACAGGTCGTTCTCGAGGTTTACGTCGTGTTTTGCCAAAAAACAAGATTCACAGCACAGGGTATCCATAAAATAGAAGCCGTGAAACTAAATCATATAAACTCGTAGTTTTGTGCCGACTCTATAGCTATAGTTTTGCTGTTATTCTCAGTCATTGACCCTCTCCTCTGTCGACAAACCTTTTTGTTGAGACTTCCAATTGAAGGCCATAACAGGACTTCCACTTCTCAGCAATACTTACTTTTGGAGAAAACTTTTGTGATTATCTTTATTTGAAGCCATACCTCAACTCAATATATGAGTAGATTAGGGTTAGGACTCATCCGAATGTGACGACGACTTCTAAATTGCAATTTCGGTCGAATAGATATAAACAGAAATAAAATTTTAACCAAAAAAATATATCGTTTCATAAAGTGATCAAAAATCTAATGGTTTTACCCAAAAGTACTTAAAAGTGAAATTCTTTTTGAAAACATAAAACTTTTCTCAGAAACAGAATATTTGATAATTTGAAAGTTTATTCAATTAAAATGGATTTCATGGCTTTAAAATCTCTAAACTTGTTATCTTTGAAATTTGTTTCGGATAAAAGCTTAAAAAAAGTTGGAATTTCAAGAATTCTTATAAAACACTTCTAAACTGTGAGAAACTGATAATTCATATGTCTTTCCGTGCATTCATTAGATAGAATTAGTGTTATCTTTGGCACAGAATATATTGTTTTTATTATTTCTTTAATTATTTAATTTAAATAAATAATTAAACAAATGATTAAACAAATAATAAACAAAAGTATAACAATTGTTATGTATTTTTCCTTTGGTTTGAACTTTAGATCAGATAATGTTTTTTGTGAAGCAATGCATGAATTGTCGAAATACCGAATACCGAAGACATACTAATTATTATTCAAAAGTCATTAAAATGGTTTTTATATACAATTTTTTGTTGAATATCTCTTAACCAAAGTCTAACTGAATATTTTCCGGTCCAATAGAAGTCATGAAAAAGTCGAGTGAAGTCATCGAATCGTCTCTCAGGACCTGTGCTTTCGTTTTCTAATTTAAAAAGAGTTTGAACTCTCCGTTCAATTGTTTCTCAATTTTATTATTTGAAATATATTTCGTTCAAAACATTATCTGTTTTGATATCTGACATGACTTTCAATTCAGAAGTTCTTCGGCCACTGTTTTCAAAACTTTTGATGTTTTGATCGATAACTCTATTCTGTGAACAAAAACTTTTAACAAATGATTTGAATTTCGGTTCAAAAAAATAATTTGTGAAACACGAAAATACTTAAGACATCACCATTTAATAGATTTAGCAAGGTTATCATCGATTATATCAACTCAAGCATTAATATAGAGATGATTCCTCTCTTTTATAAATATAGAGATCAATCACCTTGATTACTTATTAATGCAACCATTTATACTATAAATTTTATACATAAGAATAAGGGCTTCTAATCATTTAAAAATAGGAAATATTATTATTCGTGACTTTATATTACTTTATATTACTCTTAATATTTAAAGTTTAAAATTGAATCTAAAAACAAAATATTGATTTATCACGACTACAACCAATAGAATACAATCATAACTTTGTTTTGAAATATTATTCATAAGTTATTAATCATAACTTATATATAATAACTATCGTTAAAATATATATAAATTCTATGTTTAAAATGCCTAAAGTTATATACTTTTTGGTACTTTTATGTAAAAAGTATTATAATTTTGCCCTAATCTCAGACCATTTAAAGAGGAAAATACAAAAATGCAAAACAATTCAAACCCACACATAAATCGTAGTTCTAATCGTGATTTGACTGTAGGTCACAGTCTAGAGAGAGGTCTAAATATTCGGCCCTTTATTTAATTACTATTTGCTCTTCAAAAAAAGATAAGCCATTCCTTCCCATTCCCTCCTCTGTTATAATCTTCTGATTAGTTATACATTGAAATTATAAAAGATTTTGTAGGACTTTGATAATAGAGTGAATTTAACCAAGACCATTAATTTTTTTAAAAAATGCAAATCAAATATATTTCGGATAAATTGTTTTCATTAAAAAAATAATATATGTTATGATTTTAAAAGATTTTAATATAATTAGTGATATATAACCTTTATAACCAATAAGACCCTATAAAGTTTATTATAAAGTTTATACTATAAGCGATTAAACCTATAATTGAATTTCAAATATTTATTTTTATTTAATATTATAATTGTTTTATGATTTGAATAATAAATACTTAATATAAGCATAAAATTGAATTTTTATTTAAATTTTTAATTGATTCAGTATTGTATCAAGCTAATACAAGCTAATAAATCTTTACTGAATTGAGTCAATTGTATCTAGGTCACATTATATCATCTCACTTTTTTATTCGGGTTCACTCAATTGTGTTTTTGTGTTCAAATAAATTTAATTTAAATTTGAAAGAAAAAAATGAATGAATTTCCGGTTAACACACTTTTAATTTAATTCAATAATTGTTTGAAATTCTCTTCACATTTAAGTCAAATTGAATTCAAAGCTTTTGTCCAAAAATAACGTCAAATGAATGAAATGAAAAAAAATGTGTGAAAATGTTTTTTGTTTTGCATTGAATTTAAACTTAATTTAAAAGTAATTTAAAAATGAAGATCGCAGTCATCGGTTGTTCTCACGGAGAGTTAGACATCATATATGAAGACATCTCTCGTATTGAAAAAGAGAGACAGATATCAATTGATTTAGTGATAATTTGTGGAGATTTTCAGGCCGTTAGAAATGAAAATGATTTGCAGTGTATGGCTGTTCCGCTCAAATACAGACATTTACAAACATTTCACAAATACTATCGCTCCCAAACAGTAGCGCCTAAACTGACGCTTTTCATCGGTGGTAATCACGAGGCATCCAATTATTTGTCGACCCTTGCATTTGGGGGTTGGGTTTCAAAAAACATCTATTATTTGGGTTATGCGGCAGTCATTCGCTTCAATGGTCTTAGAATTGGCGCCATTTCTGGTATTCATCACAGAATGGACTCTAATTGCGGTCATTTTGAAAGACTTCCATTCGATGAGAGCACTAAAAGAAGTATATATCATATGAGACAAAGCGATGTCTATAAACTGATGCAATTGAAGACCGAATCTGATGACAATCCGTCACATATTGAAGAACGTCTCGATGTTATGATATCTCACGATTGGCCCCTAAATATCCACAGCTGTGGTAACGTTCAGTATTTAATACGAAAAAAGCCTCACTTTAGGGATGAAATCAATAAAAACGATTTGGGAAATCCATTACTCGAACCCTTAGTCCGTCACTTAAAGCCAAAGCATTGGTTTTCAGCACATCTTCACATCCGTTTCGAAGCCCTAATAAATCACAGCGAAGACCAAACAATTCAAACCAGATTTTTATCATTAGATAAAGTATTGCCGCGACGACAATATCTCGAAATCGTTGACATCGAACCAAAGGTTACTCCAGAAGTTACTCCAGAATCTAATTGTTTTGAATACGACGCCGAGTGGTTGGCTATACTTAAGGCAACCGATAAACTCTTGAGTATTGAAAAGAAGTGTTCGGTTCCACAGCTTTGGTCGCGATTGCATTCTGTCACTGAAACTGATATAAATCGAGTCAAAGAACTTTTCTCTAATGATTTGAAAATTCCGGATAACTTTCAAATGATTGAACCGGTTCTCAATGAAAGTGATTCCGACCCTCAAAGAGTTCGAAACTTTACAAATCCTCAAACGACTGAATTTTGTGCCAAATTAGGGATAACGGATCCAATGGCTGCTATAATCGACTCAATGAAAGTATCAAATCCGGACCAAATATCAATCAGTGATGACGAAGAAGAAGAAGACAATGAATTGCAAGAAAGAGACGCCTCTTCTCAGAAACGCCAGAAAACAGAAGATTCTATTGATGGCGGAGACATTTTCTTTGTCGATAAAGGGATCAATCAATTAAAAGGTGAAGAATTTGATGGTTCCCTTTGCAATGTGAGTGAAATTATCACTCATTAAAAACCAATAAAAACGATAAAACCTTTATTTATATCAAATGAAATGAACTTAAGATTAGATAATTTATTAAATACTTTAGTATACGATTAATAAATTATCGAATTTTATATAATATTCTCCAAACAATTCATTGGGAAAAATCTTTATTTAATTTCTTTATATTAATTATATTTAGGAAATGGAGTCACAAACGAATGACGCGATTCCTGAAACTTCTCAAAACAATTTGACTGAAAAAACCGAAACGAATGACAATTCGACTCAAGTTCTGACTAAAAGACAACTAAAAAGAAGAGCAGATAAGTTGAAACGACAGACAGAACTCAGATATTTAGAGAAATTAGATCCAAAAGAAAAGTCTGTCCCTCAAAATGATGAAAAGTCTATCAAAAAACAGGAACAGAAAAAAGCGCGCGAAGAACGAAGAAAAAGAATTTTGGAACGATTGGAATGGGCTAAGGCTAACCTTCCTATGATGAGTCCAAACTCTGAAATCAATGTCATTACAATAGAAGAACTCAAAATTTAATGATTAAAAAGTGTTAATAAATTTTTTTTTATAAAATCCTATTTAATTAAAAAATGATTCGTTTATAAACTAAAACTTATATTCATTTCTTAAGTTTGAGTTCAGCGAATTGTTTGGACAAAACAATTGCCTCTTCGATAGCGTTAACCTTATTTCCTGTTGCCTGCGATGATTCTTCTTTTCCGCCTCCCTTTCCATTAATAGTTCCTATGATTTGTTGAATCCATTCATTAGCCTTAAGTCCGACCGCAACAGCAGTTGAGGGAACGGACGCCAAACAAATAACTTTGGTTTCGTCAGCACTAAAAAACATGGCGGCGCTCTCAGGAGATAATGTTCGAACTTGTTTTAGGGCGGAGTCCAATGCTTTAGCGTTGGAACCGGCGTTCAAAGAAGTGACAATAAAAGGCGCTCCTTTTAATTCATTGGCCAATAATTTAGCGCTCTCTACAACTTGTGTGACCTGAGCTGCTTTGTTAGACCTATCGATTGCATCCAATTGTTTCTTCAATTGATTCAATTGATCCCTTAATTCTTCTTTTTTCCAATAAGCGATATTCGTTTGGGAGACCTCTTCTATTAATTCAACGATTTCTTTGACATTTTCTTTATAGAATTCAGTACTACTTTTACTTTCAATCGATTTCTTTAAATTTAAAACAGAATTCGTTAAAATATTTGCTTTGTTTATGGCTTTTGTGGCCTCCGGTCCGGTCAGAGCAACGATACGACGAATACCTTTAGCGATGGCCTCTTCACTCGCTATAATAAAGTCCCCGATATGTCCACTTCTTTTTAAATGAGTTCCACCACAAAATTCTACCGATGTTTGCATACCCGCCGGTCCCGTCGGATCTGATAACAAATCCTCGACTGAAACTCCTATGGAAACAACTCTGACCGGATCCGGATATGTTTCATCAAATACTGCGCGCAATCCCTGAATGGCTTTTGCAGAGGCGAGAGTCGAGTCCTTTGCGAAAACGATTTCATTCTTTGCGATCATCTTTTGTGCCGTTTCTTCCGTTTGTTTCACTTGTTTTGCATTCATTGCGCCCTAAAAACAATTTTAGTATTCATTCATATATTTATGGCTCACATTATTAGTGAAGTCAAATCTAAGTTTGTCCGGAGCCACGAGAGAACCCTTTTGATCGGGTGTTGTCGACAAAACGGAACGGAGTGCGAAGTTAAGGACATGTGTAGCGGTGTGGTTATTCATTATTTGTTTACGTCTTTGTTCATCGATTTGAAGTTTAACTCTATCGCCAACATTAAGAGTACCGCAACCAATGCGTCCAATATGTAAGACATACCCGCCGTGAACTTTCACTTCTCTCACTTCAAATTCAGTTTCTTCGTCAACATTTTCAGTGATTTTACTCATAAATCCGGTGTCGTATTCCTGTCCACCGGACTCAGCATAAAAAGAAGTCGTATCCAAAATGATTCCACAATCACTTCCACTCAAGACTTGTTTCACAAACTGTTTGTCTTTTCTGATGGCGAGAACTGTCGCACCACACGATTCGAACTCATAAATAGAGTTTTGTGTTTTGTCAACATTTTTGTAATTATATTTCGGTAAATCATTAGTTGAAACAATTTTTAGACTATCCCTCAGTTCTGCGATTGAGTGAACGTCTAAATCAATTCCTGAGTCTAATTGAGAGCTTTTGTTTTGAGACAATAGCTGTGCGTTAGTCTTACAGCTCTCATAACCACTCAAATCAACAGAATATCCTTTCTCTTCGACCATAAGTTGAGTTAAATCGAGCGGAAAGCCATACGTGTCGTATAGTCTCCACGCAATATCTCCGGGTAAAACACTTTCCTTTTGAGACTGCATTTTATCGATAGTTCGCTCCAATAAACGCTTTCCTCTCGAAAGTGTTTTCAAGAATTGTGTTTCTTCTTCGTTGATGACATTCATAACACTTTGCGGGTCTTTTATTAGTTCTGGAAATACGGAACCGAGTGATTCCACTACTACTGCAACTAAAGAAGCAAAAACACCCGCTTTTCCGCCCAACTTCTCCACATATCTTACAGCGCGTCGAAGAATTCTTCGGAGGACATAACCCCTCCCAATATTGTCAGGTCTTCCGCCATCTGATAAGGCAATAGTGAGAGTACGGGCGTGATCTGCAACCACTCTATAGGCCATATCAATACCGTCCACATCTTCGGCGCCAACTTTTCCAGAGTAGGGACGGACACCCGTTGACTGTTGAATGGCTTCAAAAATGGGAACGAATAGGTCGGTGTCATAATTGGATGTCTTTTGTTGAATAACAGAAACAATACGTTCGAAACCCATTCCAGTGTCGACATGTTTTTTGGGAAGGGATCGGAGGGAACCATCACTTTCTCGATTGAATTGAATGAACACAAGATTCCAAATTTCGATAACCATCGGGTCGTCCATATTTACTAAATCTGCAGCATTTCTATCACCGATTTTATCGAAATGAATCTCAGAACAGGGACCACACGGACCCGTTTCGCCCATTTCCCAAAAGTTGTCTTTCATACCAAATGGTAAGACACGTTCTGAGGGAAGCCCTAAATTAAGCCAAATTTGACGGCACTCTTCATCAGCTTCTAAACCACTTTGAGGATTACCCCCGAAATAAGTGACATATAGTCTGTCTTTTGGCAAACCATAGACTTGAGTGAGCAGTTCATAAGCCCACTGACAGATCTCTTTCTTGAAGTAATCACCGAAAGACCAGTTGCCCAACATTTCAAAGAAAGTGTGATGATATACATCTTTCCCGACGTCATCCAAGTCATTGTGTTTACCGCCGGCGCGAATACATTTCTGAGTGTTGACAACCCTTTTATATTTGGACGCCTCTGAGTTCGGGTCAACGGTTCCCAAAAATATTGGTTTAAACTAAATATTAAATATAATTAAAAGTCAATAAAAAAATTTAAAAATAATTCTTTTGCTCAAAACCTGATTCATTCCGGCGTTTGCGAAGAGAAGTGTCGGGTCTTCGTGTGGTATAACCGACGAAGACTTGACATTCAAGTGATTGAATTTCTCTTTAAAAAAGTCTATAAATGTTTGGCGAATAGTTTTCGCCGACAATGAGTTGGAATCCATTTTTCCAAAGAACTAAAAGATTTATATTTGAAGACAATCGACAATATATTGAAAATAAAATAAAAGTATTTTTCAATTAATTTTTCATTAAATAATTAACAAAATATGTGATGAAATTCAATCAAATATTACATTAAATTTATGACGAAATCTCTGATTATTTAAAACTTTTTTATCAATTAATTTGAAAAAGACTTACGTTTTATAAGAAGTCAATCAAATATTGAATTATTCGTTGATTTAAGGTTTGAAAGAAAGGATTTGGTATTTGACTGGATTTGGTCTTTAGTTTGAATGAAGAGATGGTTTAAACAATGAGCGGTTGAAACACATCCGTGACATCAATGAAACCACGTTTACAACTCTTGTGTTGTTTACGTTTGCATTGCTTTCAATTATTGAGAAATCAATTACGACATCATTTCATTCAATACTTTAAAGTTTAAAGTTTAAACTTTAAGTAAAGTTATTAAAAACTATAAATTTAAGTAAACTTTAATTAATTATTAATATTTATTGAAAACAAAAACATTAAATTTAAATCAAATAAAGATTAATTTATTTGAATTTCACGCGAATGACCTTTAATTTTATGTATAATTCAAATAAATCTCATATATTATTGAATACAAGTTTTCATTTATTATAAAAACAAAAATAAAAGTTTAATTCAATAGAAATTAGTTTCAATTCTTTAA
>JAQFZM010002262.1:0-14267 GCA_034695785.1 Galumna obvia | reverse complement strand
AAATGAGGACAAGGTAGTTCTCTACGATATATCTTGGTATGCACTCATGCAGGATGAGCTGAAATACAAGATACATAACCTTCCTGGAACATTGGTATTAGACATGGATACCGATGGGAAGAGTTTGGCTGTATCCCTTCTCGAAGGAGTGGTTGTCATCTATAGTCTTCGGCAACCAAATTATATGAAACGGATGTTCTTAATTCGTACCAAAGGATCACCGAATAACGTTCGAATTCGTGGTGATCATATACTAATGGCAATTAATAATCCTCCGCTTTTGATTACAAGAAAACTCCCGAAAGTTAACCGCATTTGCCACAGATGTGTCGAAACCTTTGACGAGTCTTACATGAGTTCAGATAACTCATGTCTGACCAAATATATCTGTAAAGAATTTTTCAAAAGAAATTTTAAATGTGTTAATTGGGTTTAATTTTATAAATAAAATGTCTTATTTCTGAGTTTCAGTGCAATTAATTCGTGTGAACGGTCATTGGGAACCAGTAAAGGTTACTCCTGAACAACTCGAAAATAGTAATTATTTTACTGTTCGTCGTAAAGGAGAGACTAAAGCAAAAAGAAATTCGTTTAGAAATAATCCGCACGGTTTATTTATATACTTATGTCGTTCTTATAAAATTAGATATAAAATTAAGAAAGAGTTTGAAAGTAAAATTAAACATGTCCGCCTCGACATACCGGCTCTCGAAATCAGTCTGGACACTTATGGACAATCGGGTCGCATGGCGTTAAGACGAATGGCGTACAAACTCCATTATGTCTATACTCAAAAGATTGTTGAATTAGACCATATGCCAGAAATAATTGATTAAATTAATTAAAAATATAACTTTAATAACTGAAAATAAAAGAAAATTTATTAAAATATTTAAAGTCATTTATTTCAAAAAAGACAAATAACGACCCCGCCAAAATCTCTTATATATTAGAGAGGTTACTTATAAACAAATATAAACTATAAAATTAAAAAGGTACGCTCCAGTTTTTTAGTTATATAAGGTTTTGTGGACCTACTTAAAATGGCAAAAAACAATTCTCCTCAAATATTTGCTAAACATCCTTCAATTGAATGAACTCTTCCAACAAAACAGGTTTTTAAACCAATCCTAAGCTAAAATAAATGAAGAACAAAAAATTAGAGCTATATTTGAAAAATTATAATTGAAATACTTAAATTATTAGCTAAATTAAAGTTAATTTTAAAGATAAATCATTAATAAAATAAGTTAATAAATAATAGCTCAATTCTATATATTAAAAAGAACTTTAAAAATTTTTGAAACAAAATTTTGAATTTTTTTCAAAAATTACAAAAAACGACTTCCTCATAATTAGCCAAAATATTAGTCACTTTAATAGAAACATTTTAGTCAAAAAATAATTTAAAGGTCAGCCATAGTTTTCAAGAAATTTAAGAAAATATTTGGACACCAGAGGTACCCATCAATTTACTTAAGCATTATATTAATTAAATTTACTCCCTCTGAATAGCATTTATGAAAAATTATTTAAAATAAAATCCAATATTAAATACTAGTAATACTAATGTAGAAAATGTTCAAAAAATAAACTTGAGCTAAATTAAAATTAGTTAAATTAAAATATTTAGACTTAAACAAAAAACGACCCTACCAATTTTTGATGATAAGAAGGTCCTCATTATACGAACATTTTCCCAATAAAAATTCTTAAATGTGCGCTCCAGTTTTCGAGATAATCAAAAAATAGGATTACACCAGGGGTGCCCATCCATATACTTTAGTATTACAACTAAATTAGTTTCAGTTAAATTTAAATAAATCAATTTAAACAAAAAATACCCTTACCAAATTTTGTCAGGGGAAAGATTATGAATTTAGGAACATTTTGATAACAAAATATTTTTAATTGTAGGGTTCAATTTTACAAAAAATTATAAAATAACAGTTTCACCAGAGGTGCCCATCTCTTTAGTTTAGCATTACATTCAAAATATGACTCCCACCGAATGCTGTTTAAGAAAAATTTAATATTATCAATAGTTACTACAATTATATACTCACATTGAAAACTTAGAAAAATTATTTAGAAAAATTAAAATATTTTGGTTCAAACAAAAAACGACCCTACTCTAATTTGACATTATAAAGGTCATCAGTATAGGAACATTTTGATAATAAAAATTTTAAATTGTACGCTCCAGTTTTCGAAATATAAAAAAATAATCCATTAAAACCAGGGGTGCCCATTAATTTTATATCATTGAATTCAATGGATACCTCCCTCTGAAAGTCGTTTATGAAAAAATTAAAACTAATTAATGTCAAAGATTATACATGAATAACTTTTGATACCACATCAATAGATAGGACAATACGTTAGTCAAATATTTTATTTAAGACAATTTGAAATAATGTTCCAATTTTTATATTATTTGCCTAATAAATATTTTCTATGAAAATATTTTCATTTCGATATCTATACAAATAAAATAAATTAGAAAAATTTCTAAAATAATTATACTTTTTCAGAATAATTATAACCAAATATGAGGAAATAAAATATGAAAAAATAGATAACTAAGTTAAATTAAATAAAATATTTTAATAAATTAAATTAATTAATAAACAAATACAAATATTTATAAAATTTTTGTTTAAAACTAATCAACAATTATGGCTACTCGATTGTCAGAATACGCATAACCTGTTGCTATGCAACTACCTTGACGAAAGAATAAGTCGTCATAAAATACAATGAGATAAGCAAGGTTTTCAATATAAGCAAGGTATTTATAATTAAGATATGAACATAAATAACGACCTAATATTATAAAATAAATAAAATTGCGCTTAATTTGAATAAGTGAATTATATAATATTAATTAATTTTTGGCAAATGATTATTGCGGATTAAAATGAAATAATAAATAGGAAAATTTAAGTTAAGGACAAATTTTAATACATGAACAGAAATTTCAATATGGAATTCCTGTATTCTCTTACAGGTAAATTAAGGCGGCATATGGTTACGAGTGGTTACCGATCACTCTTTTGATGATTATACGGAGTCATACAATAATTTTAATTAATTTTATTTATTATTATAATTCTAAAATTTTACTTGGTTAGATTAATAGATTTAATCGAGTTTTAGTCAATTATAACAAAAAATATTAAATGTTTAATAATAACCTTGCAAAATCAATTCCTGGAAGGGGTCACAAGAATTACATATTAAAATTCTTGTTAATGTATACAGGTCATTCCCCATAAGTTACAAATAACAGGAAATTTAATCGACTCAAAATGTAATACTTAATAAATAGTTAACATATAATGATAATTTATAAAATTTATAGATATGAGTACTAAGGAGTCATAATGAATAAATTGTTTTAATCTTCAGAAAAATAATCCAAATTTCATATATAGATCGTTTACATGTAGACATTTTTGATAATAGAATAAAATAATCAAATAAATTTATTTATATATCTTTTATTAATGTAAAATTTTTAAATATTTTAAAATAGTTGTACGTAAATATTGTTGTCATTAAAATTAGAATTAAAAGTGGCTTGAAAACTAATTTTCTTTCCATATTAAATAAATTTAGTGTATTAAATTTAATTATACAATTTATATACGTTACAATTTTTTTAGCCACATTTGTAATTATAATCACCGGTTTTACACTAATGTTTAGAACATGTGATGTGTGAATTGCAAATCAGAGGTTTACAGCAAAGTTTACTTGAGGTATGACATTTATTGCCTTCTGTAATACATTCTAAATGAAAATTTATTTTCAATTATTTGAATAAATATTTTATCAAATATATAATTCTATTTTAAAAGATTCATAAATTTTAGTATTCAATATATTTTAATTTACTATCTATTAAATTAATTTGTTATATTGATTTTTAAGAAAATTATAAAATTTGGCTTAAATATGATTAAGGAAGCAAATGGAAACTTATAATATTTTATATGACAAAGTGAACAAAATTTGCTTTAACGCTATTAGATAGGACAATAAATTGAAAAAGATATAATAAAATATCACAGTATTATATCAAAGAGCTGCTGAAATTTTATCTTTACCAAAAAATTATATTAGGAATATAAACTTTTCAACATTTAAATTAATTAATTATATGTTTCCATACATAGAATAAATATATTTATAAAATTTAAAGTGACAATACTAGGGTGTCCAACTCAATAATGGAAAGATGAAAACCGCTTTGATCTATCTCGTCTAAACTAAAAGCTACACTCATTCGAATTTAATATGGAAATTATTTGTATATAAAATACTTATAAATCCTCTTTTTCAATATTATCAGATGCAAAATAAAATTACAAAATAATTATATAAACTCATTTTTTCCTCATTATATTTACACAATTAATTTTATTAATATTTTAACTAAAAATTAAAATAAATTTTCAACCAAACAAGAATATATTTATTTTAAAATTAATTACAGTAAATCCGAATTAGTTTTCGCTATTTAACAAATGCCTTTCGGGTCGGCTCTATTTTTAACAAATATTTTTCGCGTGTTAACAAAATCTTTACCCGTATAATACAATATAAGCGTATAACATTAAACATTAAATAGCCCTCAAATTTTGCTCTCCCGAGTCTAGCGACCATACGATTAATAATCAATGCAGTAATACTGCTTATGTAATGTTCAACTCAATCAAACGAACAAATTACTAATTGACCACTTTTCTTTCCGACAAATAGTTCTCGGTAATTTGACCTCAGAAGTCAAATATCTATAAATTTATTGTAAATTTATTTAAAAATTTAAACATGGTCAAATTGAAAAATTAAAATAGCCATCTTATAGAAATAAAAAATACTTTCAGAATATGTCAACCATTTTTTGGTCAGTGGCCAACTTCGGGAAAACTATTAATGTTTTGTAACTATTGTTATACGCGTAAAGATTTTGTTAAGACGCGAAAGATATTTGTTAAAAATAGAACCGACGTGAAAAGCATTCGTTAAATAACGAAACCCAATAGTGATTTCCTGAATTAATAAAATGGAAAACAAATAAAATGAAATATTTTGCTTCAAATATAAAAAATATTTTATTGCCTTACCGTTTTCATCGATATCAGATTTATCTAAACAATTACCAAATAATTTATTTTTATGATAAAAAAAACCATTTGTTTGACAAGTCAGTCCTCTACAACAAGCAGGAAGGCCTCCTTTACCTGGAATACACCAATGCCCCTTTTTCATGCAAACTAAAATATTTAAATTTAGATAGTTAGCTATATTTTTAAAATAAACCTTCTTTCTCTGGTTTAGTAGGGATTGTAACTTTAACCAACAATCAAAAAAGATATTTATTAAAAATTTGATTAATTACATATTCATAAATTTGTTACAAACCATTCATATGAAAACAGTATTTATCATTTTGCCCCAACGGTTTGATACATTTTAAATTTTCACAACATTTGCCATATAAAGATCTTCCATCTATACATCTATGATCCAATCCTAAACAATCTGAAATAATATAAATATATAAAAATAAATTTAATAATTTTTTTAAAATAAATTCCTTACATTGCAATGTACCACAAAAATAAAAATCTCTTAGATTTATTGGAAAACGAATGCATGCTACGGTATATTTATCGCTTTTTTTACATTTATTATGATCGACAGAGAAGGAACCGGTTTTTGCACATCTATCACCAAGTTGTATATCTAATTCTATTTGAAATATTAATACAATATTTAATATAATACCTTAACATATAAAAAATAATATTAAACAATATTGTAAATATTTTCATTAGATTTTTAAATTTTCCTCTAATAATTTAAAATAAGATTTACATTATTTCATTGAATTTACAATTTTTGACGAAAATATTCGAGGGAACATAATTAGCATAATAGGTGAAATTTTAAGGGAATATGTAGTATATAGTGAGAGAGATAGTCAGTCAGGAAGAAAGAGAGTAATAGAGCGGGTTAGTGAAATAGAGAGACAGAGACAGAGAGAGAAAGAGAGAGAGAGAGATAGAGAGAGAATTTAGAATTTGCATTAAGAATATGTTTGTATGTGTTAATATTTTTAGTATATTCAGATATATTGTCAAATTACCGTGAATGTAATGATTTTTCTTTGCATTAAAACCTTGTTTATAATTGCAAAAGAAAACAGGTTCAAATTTCAATTTATTTTGCAAAACAAGTTTTATTGCAAAACCTGAAATTACTTAATAAACATTGGTTTTTCTAAAAATAATTTAACGATAAATATCGTTTAGCATTATTTTGTTAATTACTTAAAATTTCATTTATATAAAGAAAGGATAAATCTTTATTTAACAAAGTTTAACTAAGTTTCAAAGCTTATATCTTGATGTCATATATCATTAATGTTATTCAAATTTCACTATTTAAGAATGGAATGAGTGGTAAACTTAATAAAATTTCACCTTCTCATAGTGAAAATCATTATGAAAAAAGATTGGTATTATTATTGATGAATTGTCATAATCATTTATAAAAAATATCTCAAAAATAATATGTTTGGATTAACAAAAAAAATTATATAATGTAATCAAATCTAACTTGGATAACATAACACAATATTCCTTATACTATTTGATAAAAATTGTCAAAATTTGAAAGCCTATACAAAACTTCTCCGATTGTTAAATAAGAGATAAGATTTTATAAAAATTTAAATGAAATTTTAAAATTTGAAAAAATTTAATTTCTTGTACTTTTCATAATACTTGTTATAAAGTTTGTTCCAATCATGAATTTATCTTAATTGGAAATCGATATATTTGACCCTCTGATAATTAAAAATTATATATATCATGTTATTCATTTTGTTGAACTGAACAAAAATATACAAAAAATTTGTGCAAATGGCCACTCTTTACTAAAATATCAGGCCTTAAAATTTTTATAAATTAAAGTTTTAATGAATGAAATATTAATGAATGAGGGTTAGCATTTTCAAAATCAGGAGGTCAATCATTTTTGAACTAAGCCACCCTTATATTCTCTATGGATGACATAAGTTCATTTTACTCATATTACTCATTTCCACAAATATATTCTAATTCATTCAATTAAGCTTCAATTTAAAACAAGTTTTGAGACCCAATATTTGGGTGAAAAAAACTGGCCATTCGCAAAAATTTTTGTATATTTTGTTCTAGTCATATATCTGAATATCATGATATTTATATGGTCAATAATATGGTCAAGTATATCTACTTTCAATTTTAATATTATTAAAAGTGCCAAGCAATAATAATGTTCCAAATGTCATTTTATATTGAATAATCTCAAAATATTTCTAAAACTTCTTGTTTTAGATATTGGTAAGTTACCCTAATTTAAATTTTTGTCAAAAAATTTGATATTCAATATTCCATAGCTTTCTTATTAAAAAGAGATTTAAGTTATCTATGTAATATTATTAGGTTAAGAATAAATACTTAAATAATATTTTAACATAATTCAAATTGGTTGTCTTTTTTAAGTAATTTGAAATATTTTAGTCTAGATTATTTGAAATCACAAATATTAATATTTTAAAACCCAGCCATATATTTAACAATATAAATAATTTATATTGTGACGGGTTTAACTCAAGTTCAAAAAAATGGGCAAAAGTATATTTAAAATCAATTTTATTTAAAACAAAACAATTCAAATAAAAACGTTTACAAAAAATGTTGAACACTATTAACAAAAGGAGGGTCACAAGTATTTGGTCTGAAGTCTAAATTAGAAATGAAACTAAGTATTGAATTTAGCGGAAAAAATATTAATACGAGTCATAAGAGTATGAGTTGAGGTGCTTAACTTTAAGTGTGAGTGTGAGCCAGTGTTAGGAACAAATTGATAGGAATAATAAGACTGTATCACTATGCCGGGTTTTGTTGAATTGGTCCTGGTCGAAAAAGTCTGTGCAAGCAAGCATTGCGATGAGTATTAGAGGTTTCTCTTATATTCCGCGGTGTCCAAAGCCAAACTGTAAGGCAATGTTGAGGGTGAGAAAAGAACGATCACTTTGTCAATTGTTTCTTAGGAAAGTTTAGGTATTGCATCAACGGAAGTGAGTTTTGTTTATCATATAATTGAAAGAAATTGTTATTTAATTTAAGCGAATTCTTTTTGTTTCATTAGATTTGTATTGAATCAGATCTTAAGAAAATTTACAAATGTTTTATCCGGCTATAAAACAAATTATTTTTGATAGTCTTAGAATTTTTTGTCTGGGAATTTGTTTTCTGTTGATTAAATATTCGGATTTTTTCTGAATTTGTGTATCTGTTACTTTTAATGCAATTTTTACGAAATTGTCTTTTCGTTACTTTAGTTTGCATTGAATGAGAATTTGATTTTGATTTAGTTTTTGAGAACAGATATCTATAGGAGATTTTATGTGATTTGGTTTAGGAAAAGGTTTGATTGAAGGTTTCGAGAATTTTTTTGTTGTTAGCAAAAATACATCGATACCGAAAGATCTCAATGTTGAGTATTTGATCAAAATATTATAATGAAAATTTCGAACTATATTGATTTGAATTGAGAGAAGGATGTCAATGATTTCTATGTCGACTATTGCTAAACCAATTGTTTCAGGTATACCATTCTATAATGTGTATTTGATTATATCTTTGGTTGAATATCTTAACCAAATTGATCAAAAATATGCTTCTAATATCAGGTTAACTGATGAACAAGTGTCTAAAAGTATTGTGGTTTTGTTACCAGGGATATAACCAATTCTTCTGGCAAAGGTTTCTGATGGATTTTGTATATTTTTTGAGTTTCTGATTAAATAGTTTGATTGAAAATTTTTTTGGCTTGAATCAGATGTTGATTCTTCCCTCTGTTCATTGAGCACTGTTTGATCGAAGGGATTTCTGTTTGTTTACTCGCTGTGCCAGTGAAAAGTTATTAAACATATATCTTGGTTTTCTAGAATATTTTATTTTGTTTGGTTGGTCAATTGTGAATTGATTTTTAGGAACGTTCTTTGTATAGTTCAGGCGCTTCAGGAATTTCTGATGAAAGTATATATTTTCGCAATATTCTAAACACATTTAATATTGTCCGTTGAATTGGAAAGAACTTTTTTGGGTTAAAAATAAGGTTTTGTTCGACTTTTGAAGCTAATTGTTAGTTGAGGTAATGGATGCCATCGAATATTTGTGTTTTGAAAAGTTTGCAACAACCATCTGTGAGAATATCTGACATTTTGTTTACAGAAAGTGATGGCCTTTCAAGAAGTTTAAACTTTTCATCAAAATATGATTTGACTTATTTTGAGCGTTTGTTCCTTCGAATGATTTCAAAGATGATTGAGTTTTGTGTACAGAAAGGTTTTTCGTTTAGTTACCTCGTTTGTGTGCATGTGAGCGTCTGTATGAGGAGTGCAATATTTGTTTCGTAAAAAATAAGAGCTTCGTCTGAAAGATATGATCCGAGTTTTGAGATTATGTGGTTATTTTGAGTTAAATCGACTGAACTAATGACAATGGAATCGATGATATTTAGAAAAATATTTAGTTCGATTGGACCTTTTTCATAGTATTTGTCGAGTTGTGGATCTCGTTTTGGTGCGTTATTGGTCATCTAACCATTAAAATATCAATGATTTCAATCTCTTAACCGGAAATGTCAGACACATGAGGTATGCCTTGAGATTGACTGGTAGTAATGTCTGATTCTATGAAGAGTTTTGTGAGTCCGAGACTTAAAAGTCATCCTCTGTTTTTCTTTGTATTGTAATGATGGAAAAAAATTGTTCTCTACGTGGCCTATTTTGAATGTCTTTAGGTTTTTTTTAAATCAGCCCAAGGAAAGGGAGGGTGATGTTATAATGACTATTTGTAAAATATTTTTCAAACAGTGGTTTAATTAAGGTGCAACATATTGTAAATTAATTTACAATTACTGAATGAATTTGCGTTGAATCAATGGTTTATTTATTCATCATTTATTTCCAAACTGACAGTAAATTAATTCACTGAAGAGTATATGAGTTGCGATCACACTCATATATTCGTCATATTTATTAATGAAAATAATTTACTAAATGTTGTATGAATAGATATCTGAGCTAACAGTAAAACAATATACTGTTCGTGTTTTACTCCAGGTCAAATAAGGGGTGAACGGATTATTGTAAAAACAATTTTATTTAAAACAAAACATTTCTATTATAAATATTAACAACAAGTGTTGAAAACTATTAACAAAAGGAGAGTCACAAGTATTTGGTCTGAAGTCTAAATGAAGCTAAATATTGAATTTAAAGGAAAAAGAAAATATTAATACGAGTCATAAGAGTTTGAGTTATGGCGCTAAACATTAGGTGTGAGTGTGAGCAAATGTGAGGAACAGATTGTCAGTGAATCATAGGACTGTCTCAATATAAATGCAAATGAAATTTTGTAAAATTTTATCTGTTTTGGAAATATAGCTTGTAAAATAGTACTAGTTAGATTTCATCCAAACTTTATATAATACAATTTATTTTATAAATTTAAAGAAAAGGACATCTGTTGTCATCTACAAAATCTTTATTGTTAACTTTTATTTAAAATATATTGTTTAAAACATTAATTATAAAAATTATTTTTATTAAGCAAATAAATTAATTTATATTTAAATGGAAAATGTATTAAAATTACTTTTATATCAATAATACGAAAATAAATAAACAAGATCATTTATAATAAAAACTTACTTTTATATGGCCGATAATGACTTAAACTTCCATCAATGTATAAAAGAATAAATATAAATAAAGTAAAGATAATTATTTTATTCATTGCTCAAACTAAAATTATTTTATAAAATGATTTTAAACATCAAATCTGTTTAAATTTTATTAAATAAATTTTAATAAATTATTATTATTAGTCATGCGCGATTCTACTTGTATATTTAACTTTGCCAAAACTAAATTAAAAATATTCAATAAAAACTAACTTAACCCTCGAACTCAAACTAAAATATATTTCTTGATTATCCACTATAAATAAGAATTATGACTAATTTTAATCTAATTAATTTAATTTAATTTTTTTGAAATAATTTTATTTATTTCACTAAAAATTATATTAATCAAATTTAAGACGATTTTTAAGAATTCTAATAAAATTTCAAACTTTAAATATTTTGGTGCATTTACATATCCTTATCCAATTATTGGCAAGTATATTTGCTAATATTCAAAAGTAAAAAATTTAAGAATACAAACGATATATCAAGCCCTCATATAACAAGTTGCAATTCATTTACATTTACACTACAGCTGTTTCCATTAATAAAATTTGATAAAATGAGCTTGAAAATTCGAATTTATCTTGTTCAGTGATTAATTAATTTATTTAGGTGAGACAAGATAAATTTTGTGCTAGAAAAAATTTCCTAACATTCTACCGAGTTTCATTGAAAAGTCTCTACTGATTCCAAAATTATTCACCATTAATTAAGGGCTGTAGACCTAGAAGGGCAGATACTCATTTTCAATGTTTACTTTAAAGGACACAAATATAAATCTAAAATATAAACAAAACATAAAGACTGACATAAAATTTAGCAACAGAACTTAGCGTCTATTGTTTTTTTATATTGAATCTCTATATAAATAATTTCCTAGTTTAAAAATTATATTTTACCAAGATTATTTTAAGAAAATTAATAATAATTGTGATTCTAATGAAAATTGTACAGATTCTGAAACTGAATAAACTTTTATCTATTTGTGATAATTTATGTGTACTTTATGAATGACTGGATAAATTTTGGTACTTTTTATAATAATGCTCGCAAGTATGTATCAGCCCTTATCGGTCTACAGGTCTTAATTATATTGCTATATACATAAAAATACACATAAAAAGAAAATTTTCAAATTTTTTTATATTGGAATTTAATTTATATCAAATAAATTTGGAATAGGGTAAAGGAATTTAAATGAAACTAAATAGAGTTATACAAAATTCTATCGAGCACTAAATTTATCTTGTTTCATCTAAATAAGTTAAGTAAACTCTGAACAAGATCAATTCGAATTTTCAAAAAATTTAAATTTGCAAGCTCATTTTATCAAAATTAACTAGATTATTGAGAAACAAAAAACACCTTTCGGTTTAATTTTTATCTAGTTTACAAAAATCATCAAAATAATTTTTTATCTTTTTTAATCTTTGAAATAATGAACAAGGTACAAAACATATATTAAGTAAAAATTTAAAAATATTTGTGGATAAAATATAGGCAAAACCATAGTTGGGATATAAAAAGAATTTCATTCGCCTTAATGTACTAAGAGATATAGGGACAAAATGAGTCTAGCTTAAAGAGGGACTAACTGTATGCTAATATTTAAAACTATAGAGTAAGATAAATTAAATAAGGTATTAAAAATTGCAACGCAGATATAACCCGCTGTTAAAATTATTATTTTTCAATATAAACCTATATATAATTTAAAAATTTTAAACAGGAAATTCTTGGTCACGTTTAACCAAAGGAAGTGTTATTTAATATGTATTTGATGTATCATATAATTGCAGTGTTTCCCAGTTCAATTTGGTAAGTGGGCAAATGATTTGAGCCAAACCTGTAAAGTGAGCAAATGATTTAAGTTACTCATCAAATCATTTTTGACAAACACTTATTTATAATTTTTTTTACAAAATCAATTTGAATTTATATTATTTTTTTCATTTTAATCACAATTATATAATGAAAAGATTACAATTAATTTATCAAATAAACTAAATATTAGAAATACTGTCCACTCATATGATATGAAAACACAACTCCTAAGAAAAAACGAGACAATATTATTTCCCAAACCAATGTATCAGTTCTAAGGGAAATAATTTTAGTTTTAACATATCTAGATTTGCAACATATTAAAGGCATAAAATTTTTCAATTTTAAATAATGTTTATTATAATATAAAAACAATAATTAATGAAGATTAATTTTAAGTTTTGAATTAATAATTCAATTATCATTTTTTACAAAAAACGATTACAAGTAATATTTCCAAAATTCGATTTTTTTAAAAATTTTAATTTGATTCAAATATATAACAAAATAACCCTTTCAAAAAATATTTTGGTATTTATTCTAAAATATGTATTTTATCTTGGGCGAAAAAATATTTTCAAAAATTTTAAACAATAATAATAGTGTGAAAAATTACCAAAAATTTGATGACAATTCATTTTATTTAAACTTTATTTTTAACTATTGGATAAGTTTAATCATTAATAAAAATTACAAATTGTTTAGGAAATAGCTTGATCCATAATTCAACAAAATTGTCTTATACAACCTTTTGCAAAAATTTTTATATTCAATTTATCATATTTTTCTTAATTCTCAGACGATTTTAAGGAAATTGGTGTCATTCTAAAGGATTTAAAGAACTCTTCAATTATATTTTAACTAAAATAAATTTTATTATTTTATTTTTGATTTTTTTAAAAATTTAATTTTCAAACTTTTTGAGACCCATAATATTTATCTAAAAAAATTATATTAAATATTTACCAATCGGAGGAGTTGATAAAAATTATTCAAATTTTCATTAAATTTGATCAAGTTCTTTTTTAAATAGAGTAAGTTTTGTTGTTCCAGTTAGATATGTGGACGACTGTATATCTAATATATCGTGTTATATATTATAACAACTTATGCATAGAGGAGAAAAGGTTATGATTATCAAATTCATCTTAAACTTTGTTGTATTTGTATATAATAATTTTTATTAATTAGCAATATGTTTAACAGACATTGCCAACCTTGCCGGCTCCAGGGGGTATTAGGGGAGTGTATTTTGTCCAAGCCCAGGGGGTATTAGAAGGGGGTATTTTGAAAATGACCAAAAAATACCTAAAAAGGCATTAAGCATTGTTTTTTAGCTGTTTTCTAACCTATATGGAAATTTTTAGTCATATTTTAACTAATTTTATCAAAACTTATTCAAAAAACAATGATTTTTGGATAAAATATACATTTTCAAAATTTTTAAAAAAATTTTTAATCAAATTTTTCACTCAAAAACTGTAATTTTAAGGTTTTAATTTAGTTTTAAGATATTTTTCTTGAAAATTACGTCTTTTAGCATATATTTCTCGTAATTTTTACTGATTTTCGTCAATTTTTCTGAAATTTAGCCTATTTTTTCCTTTTTTCTCAAGGGGGGTACG
>JAQFZM010002261.1:0-14269 GCA_034695785.1 Galumna obvia | reverse complement strand
TAGACAATAAAGGCCATTTCTATTGGCCAGGGTATATTTTTGGCAAGAAATTAGACAATTCGAAGATTTGTAACGTAAGTCTTATTAATAAAAGTAATATTTTCTAATTAAATTATTTTGAATGTATTTGTTTTTAATGTGTTTTGAGTAAAATTTTAAATTTAAATATAATAATCTTATAGAGCGATATCGGTTCCCCAGTGTGGCAATACTACCTTGGTCGTGCTGTTCTCATTGGTATTGTCACTTATTTACCTGACAAGGATTGGTTTCCTAAATGTACAAGTGAAACATACACTGGGAAATATTCTAATGGCACAGAAGTTAAAGGCCTAAACGAGACAATATTCTATATAACCAGGGTGCCAATGATTATGGATTGGGTTATAAATATTATACAAAATAATTAGTTAACATAACTATGAGTTATTACAACAATTTTTGGTATAAAATAATTTAACCTTAATATTCAAATAGCAACTTTTTGCAAGATGAGTTCAATAAAAACAGCTTTACTTTAAGGTACAGTAGAGGCTGTGGGTTATGCGTCTGTCTGTTATGGATTTCTTTATTTTATGAACATAAATTGATATATTGGTTGAATTACTATACCATGTAATGTTAAATTCATTGTGTGTTATGAAGTTAGGTATTGTGAATATATTTGTATTATGAGTAAATTTAACAGAATTTATATCATCAAAATATGTATGTTATGTCTATTACAGTAAAATCTGACAAATAATATCAAATATTTATTCACTTATTATTACATATAAAAATAATAGTTTACTTTTGTATTTTTCTCGACTTCTAAATTAAAAATATTAATTATTTAAAATGAAATAAAGTAAATAAAATGTGAAAAAAATCAATTGATTTGAAAACTAAAGTCTTGGATTACATTTACATTAAGTCATATTACTATTTATAGATTTCATCTCTATGTTGATGTTTATTTATAAAATGAATATAAATGTTATGTAATGAATATTTAGTGTTATGGACAAATTTCACTGGCATCTTCCCATTCATAACAGACAGCTTCTTCTGTATCTGTAAAATAATATTTGAATCAATTTATATTTTAAATTCTTTTATTATATGTTGATATAAATGTTTACATATATAGAAAACTTTTATTTAATATTTATTATTTAAATTCATTTGCCATATATAGCTTTTCCAACGCAAATGCCTTTAGAGCCAAGTTCAATTTTTGTTTGACATCTTAAACGTTTGCAACAAATTGAAGCTCCTTTTTGATTACAGGTTTGACCTTTGCTTCTGCACACTATTATTGTAATAATTTTATCAATTATTATATCTTCAAATATAATAACTAACGATTTAATGGAAAATTTGTGTCATCCCCTTCTTCAGAAGACCATACTCCTTTATATGAAAACAATTATATCAATATTTTTCATTTATATTTTACTCACCGCTTTCTACACATCTCCCTCTCACGCAAAATGTATTGCTGCAACATTGCCTATCGTTTTTACATCTTTGATCTTGACAACCTATTAAATTTGTGTCGTCCGCTTCTTCCGAAGACCATACACTTTTTAAATTGTAAATATATAAAATATTTTTCATTCATATTTTACTCACCGCTTTCTACACATCTCCCTCTTACGCAATATGAATCTTTGAAACATTGCCTATCATTTTTACATCGTTTACCTTGATAAACTATTAAGTTTATATATATAAATAAATATAAATTATTCAAAATAAATAATATAAATTAGTTCTATAATTGGAGTAATAACAGTGATACGGTTTTATCGCAAATTGGGTGAAATATCTTATATTTACTGAATGAACTAGACAAATACATGCATTGGTCAACTGCTAGTTTCATATAAATCATTACATTACTTTTACCAAAGTAACACTACATTTTAGAGTTTTATTGAGTGGCTTTTTTATATTAAGGAGATAATCATTTTAGAGTCACCAATTTAAATGATCTGTGTCTCTGTAGAAAGCGTATGATTTAAAAAATTGATAGCTTAAATTATTTTTGGCAAATGGCCATCTGTTCCCGTGAAATTCAGCTAGTTAAATTAGGAATTTAAACTTTAAAAAAGATAAATTTTGTCCTAAATATTAATCAATATAAATGATAGTTTGAACTTTGCAAAGTTTTCATTTAAATATGAATGTTCTACTCATTTTTATATAAATTTTCTTTCTCATTAATAAATTCATAGTTCAAACATTCATGTATTATAAAATTTTAAAAAAGAGATAAAACATTAAACCTATTTTAATACACAAATGATTTATCTAAATTTAAATTAGAAGAATTTATAATATTATAACAGTATTTAAATTAAATACTAATAGTTTATAGACAGGGATGGCAATAGAAAGAGGTCCAAAGGGGGAGTATAAGGGGGTATTTTGGTTCGAGCTAAGGGGGGGTATAAAAGGGTGTATTTTGAATATGACCCAAAATGCTTAAAAACACATAAAACATCAATTTTAAGGCTTTTTCTGACTTATATTACTTTTTAGTCATATTTTAAAGCGTTTCATCAAAATTATTGCAAAATACTAAGAATTATTTGCAAAAAAGGCAATTTTGTAAAATTTTCCAAATTTTTGAGGACCAAAATTTGAAGGTAAAAGCATTATTTTTGACAATTTTAGGCATTTATTAAGGTTTTCCTTTAACTTTCTTCATAATTTATGCCATATTTTGATTTTCCCCCCCTTAATTTTTCTCTTTTTTGCATAATTTTACGATTTTCCCTCTCTTTTTTCCTCTTTTTCTCTAGGGAGGGGTCCTTTAACTCTCGTCTAAAGGGGAGGGTATTTTTCCGATTTTTGACTCCAAGGGAATACCCCCTATTTTCCATCTCTGTTATAGTTTATATATGACTTTTACATATTTATAAGGTTATTTTATTCTTTAAGATTATTTAATACCTTGGGCAGATGTAAACCAAGCGAATAATAAACAAAAAGAATAAATAAATATAAAATTCATTTTAAGTTCATTTTTAAGAAATATCAAATCTATTTAATAAAAATTAAAAATTACAGTGAATTTATACTTTTCAAAAATAACATCTAGGGCAAAAATACAATAAACATATGTTAACTAATATTGATAACCCATTTGAAAATGTTTTGTATCTAAACTCAATATTCACTATAATAAAAAAATATTCATGAAATATTTTATAAATATATTGTCATGGATAATTTGACAAGTTATATAATATTACTTATATTTCTTAAAAGTTTTAATTGTTTATAAGATGATCTTTTGAAAATAAAGGTATCTCTTGCAAATCTAAACAGTATTTTAATTGTTTCTTAAAATTATTTATTAAAAGATTATAAGTGGAACATTTTATTTGATTGAAACTTTTTTAATCAAAGCTACGACAAATTATCCAGATGAACTAATGCTTAATAAAAATCCTTAAAATAAATAGCATAACAGAAATTTTATTGAAATTTTTAACCTTGATAATATCAAAATATATTTAAACACATATTTTACAATTGGGTTAGTAATTAATTATGCTTGTTAAATATTGCTACATTTTATCGAATAGTCAAATAAATAAAGCGTGTTAATTTGTCCTAGTTAGATTTGAACATGTTTATAAAAGTAATTAAAATTAATATTAAGTTTAATAAACTCATTAAATACATTTTTTATCGCAAAAAAATAAATAAAATAGTTTTTATTAAAAAATTATATTTTTATTATAATATAATAATATCCATTATTAGAAGAAATAATGATTTTAGAAATAAGTTTAATTATCTAAAATAAGTAAAAGGGTAATTTATATTTTGCAATATGTAATTTATTATTTGATAATGGTTTATTTAATTATTGTTTTCCTAATTGAACACGTTCAATTAATTTAACCTAAAGTACGCCCAAAACACCGATAGTATATTAGTTGAGTTGAAAATACATGAATAAATGAAATGCAAAGTGCCATGTTAATAATTCTTCTTAATTTTAGGATATGTAAGATAACTCCGAGAACTACGTAAACGTATGGATTGTCTTCAAATATGAGTAACAAAACAATTGATTTAATGAATTGAATCAAATTTTTGATGAATACAACCATTGGTTTGAATAAAAAGTTTCTTCTCTTTTCGTCATCGAATGGACATCGAGGGGAGAGAATTGATATTTGACTTAATATTTATGTGAAAATTATGTTCAATATTTTATGAAAATAATTAACAGAAATATAAGAATAAATTAAATTTAAATAATTTCATTTATATAATTAAGATAAATAATTGAAAACTTTCGTGACAAACTTTTTAATGAAAGAATATTTTTCTATTAATGTAAATATAAGTCAGGGATGTCGTTTCAGCAACAGGGGGTAGAATATCTCATTATATTTATTAAATATCCTTTGCAAATGGTTTTATTGAGTAATTTTATTTTAATTAATTAATCAAAAGATAAGTGCATTTGATATATGCTTTCTATTAAAGGTAATTGGCTTATTCATTTCTAAAAATAATTGATATGAATAAGTTTTGTGTATTTGCACATATTGAACGAATGAATTTGGCAGCAAAAAAAGGTTGAAACGGCATCTCTGATAAAGGAAAATAATATTATTATGAAATAATTGAAGACAAAAATATAATTAACTTAATTAGTTTTTATTCAATTAAAATTATTTTAATGAAATTAATTCGATAAAAATAGAAAATTTTATTTCAATTGACGTCATACTAATTGCAGTCTTGCGGTAACTTTTAATCTAAACAATTGTTGAATAAAATATAATGGAATCAATTGATATAAATAAAGTATTGCCGAAAGATATCTGCATCAAATCATTAGACAATCATTTTTATAAAATTGGTTTGTCTTTAAGTCAATACACTAATGACGAGTCAAACAAAAGTCGAAAATTCATTTACAAACCTATTGTTATCGTTTAAGTACTTATAATACAAATAATCAAAAGTATTATTAATCTTATATTCACTGAAAGAATACTTTTCTTATATAACGGAGACTTCACGAGAATTATCGGATTAAGAATTCACGCAAATATTATATTAATAATACTTGCATCATTGACTCTTGGTTCATATTTAATTTGGTTTTCTAAATACATTCACAAAATTGAGCCAACATTTCTCCGTCCCTTTAAGATGATGTCGGGTCAGATTCCGCCCAATAAACTGGGAATATATGACACAAATGAATTGTATGTATTTATTAAGAAGACTCGTTTGTTCTATAAAATAGTAACAATTAATTGCGAACTTTTAGTACCTATATATAATAGTATTATAAGTATTGGTGTTTATATTACAGCGGCTCCTTTTCCCGAGAATGCATTATATGGAATTCCGAATACTTGTATTATACTGTACTTATTGTTATAATTGCACCTTGTACCAATCATATTATTTTTACATTATGTGTGTCCATTTTCGGGAAAAAATTATTCGATTAAATCAAAATTTAATGAAAATGAAAAAATTGAGTCCACACTCATTGATGACACACTTTGTGTCAATGGATTCACTTCACAGAGAAATTAATGAATACAATCAGAAATTTTGTTCAAAATATTTGTTTCAATTTTGGTTATTCTTTGGTTTGATAGCTATTATTCTTTTATATATGGTTTTCTTCAAACCCATGATCTTTCTTTTTAAAATTTTAATGTTTTACGCATTTTTAATTTTCATGACTTTCTTTTTGTTTGTTATACTAAACGCTTCTTCTGTCAATTCAGAGGCGGAAAAATCATACAAAACATTGAATTCAATGTATGTCTCATATTATTCAAAAGAAAATATTAGTATTAAAACCAAATGGGAGAAATTAAAGTATTTTTTTATAATTTTTTTTCACATAATAATTATATTTAAAGTTTCATTTAATGATTGAAAAGATGTCAGATTATAAAATTGGGTTCATCTGTTGGAAACTCTTCACTATTAATCATTTTAGATGTTATGAAGTTAGTGTAAATTACAAGTTTAATCTTGATAATTTTTAAAATTTTTATTTTAGATCATTTTATTACTTGCACTTTGGTTTCTTAAAATAATTGATACTTCAAGAAAAGCATCATTTATTTGAATCATGTTTTAATTTAATAATGTTGTGATTTATTACTTATAAAAATATAATTTATAAATTATCCATTCGGAATTTCAGGCGGTTTTTCAGGCTTGTTTGACTCATTCATAATAATATTACCAAGTTAATTGAAAAATAAAACCTCTAATAGTGTATTAAAAATAATTTGTTTCACTTTTAGTATACGTTGTATCATGATCAAATTCTATTAAAAAAGATGTTGATCTATGACTATCCATTATTTTTCATGTATTCAACCCTTCAATTTTAAAAATTCCAAAACTAAGTTTTTTAATATTTTGAGACATTCCTGACTGAATGTTATTCTGAACATTACTCAACCCTACTTGAGAAGAGTATCTCAACCCGGTCACCAACACATTCCACATAGTATGCATCACACATAGCTAGAGTCTAAGCCATATTAGACTTGAGCCACACATTACACTAACATTGAGTACTACACCTACTATAAAAACTAAACTAAAGCCATACATTCAAAAGAGTTGCTATTATGCCTTAGCATTGACCACTTCAACGTCTAGGTTAGTCCTCCGAGCCTATAACTCAGTAGTAAAAGCTTTTGTTCGAAAGTAACCGATTTAAATGATCTTGATCTCTTTGAAAAGTTTATGTTTCATGGAATTGATTTGTAAAATCATTTACGGCCAATAGCCATTTGTTACCGTGAAATTTGTCAGGACAAATTAGTGTAAAAAGCTTTAATTTAAGATAAATTTTGCACTAATTTGTCAGTAATAAAAGCAAAGTTTGAATATGACAAAATTGTTGAATAAAAATGAATATTTTGAACTTTGAATTTATTGTAAGAATGAAATTCAATATGAAAATGAGTAAAACAGAGTTATTCTAACTTAAAATATTCATGTTTAATAAATTATTTTATCATGTTCAAACTTTGCTTTTATTAATGACAAATTAGTGCAAAATAATATATTTCAAATTTAACTTCTTCAACCGACTTTATCTATGGTCTAATCTATATGTGACCTGGATTAAATTGCTTATTATGTTCTCTATTAATATCTCACTTTAAACCCAAAAAAAAATCAAAAGTGTTTGAGGGTTTCCAAGAGGTTTCACTATACTCTTTACTTTCAACTTGTATTTTGGCCATACTAAAAGTAATGTATTCGGTGAATGAATTGAATGAATAAAACTGTCAAAAAACATTATATCCAATTTTAATAATATTAGAAATTTGAGTAATAAATTGACAAATATTTTGAGTATAATAAAAAATTGTTAATCAATTTTCAAAAAAATATAAATTATTCTTCATTGAATTTTTATATTAATGGATTATTTTTTTTGATTTCGTACTAACTCCTTAAAGGATTTTTAAGGATATAATATAATTTTCCCTATTGTAATCCTTTTTGCTTGCGATTCTTAAATATTATTACCTTGTTTATTTTTAAATATATCTTTAAATAAATAATTTAATATTAATTGTTTGTCTTTACTATAAGTTGTATAAAGTTCAAAACTATTTTTAATATTAATAATTTAAAGAAAACAATTTTATTTGATTTAATTAAATGATTTGATGAGCAGGAATAAATATATAACAAAATTTAATAATTCTTTAAAACAGTTATTATAAAATTCCTTTATTTAAAGAAAAAAAACCATAAATGTGTCTTGTTTTTGCATTCATAAATATTATTTTCTCAACAGGATCAATAATCAATAAAATTATAATAGTTAATTTAACATTATAGATAACATAGAAACGGTTGCTGCAAATCAGCCTAAGTAGCCTAAATAGAATAATTACTGTATCTTACTCTAATTTTATTAATTTTTACCTAAAAATGAATTCATTTGAATAAATTAAAATTTTAAATTGGAAAATTGTTAATATACTGCAAAATTAAATTCCCATTCATTTATACTCCACCTAAATTATTTAAATTTTATAGTATAATTTTTAAAATTACAGTATTACAGTGATTAAATTACATTATTTTAAATTTTAATAAAGGATTTTTCTATTTATTAAATATTTTGTTCTGTATTTATTTCTTTAATTATTCAAAAGTAATTTTGGCAAAATAATTCATATATAAACTCTTTAGAGCCATCAAATCATTCTATTCCAATTGTTGTAGTTGTGTTAGTGTTGCCGGTCAGGTGTCAAAAAAATTCAAAGTGAGTTGCGGGTTAAGGAAGAGCTGAGGGTTATCTCCGCTTCTTTTCATTATATATATATTGATATGATGGTTAAAAGAACGGAAATTACATGTAAAGTTAAGATGGGCAGGGAGACAATCAGTAATCTTCTATTTGCTGATAAATTGTCTTCATGTAGGAATCGACAGAAAACCTTCAACAAACCTTCAATAATTTCTGGATATAGATGATTTGACTGGAATGCGAGTCGGTACATCCAAAAAAGAAGTAATGGAGCTGCCTCTCAATGTAAACTTCATGTAGATGAAGTTACATTGAAGAAGTGGAGAAGTTTAAGTATCTCGGGTTCGCATTCACGAGTGATGGTAGTGTTGAAACCGAGATTGACAGTCGTATTGTTAAGGCTGGGTATGTGTTAAGAGAGCTTAAACGTACGATTGTCTCAAAACTAGGGTTGCCAGATCCTTTTGAGTCAATGGAGGACATTTACTTTAATTTTTCCTTCTATGGGAGGACAAAGGAGGATATTTTAAATTAAAAAGGAGGACAAAAGGAGAACTATTTTAATTCAAATTTTATTTGTATTTTTCATTAGACTTTACCGATTTTAAAACATTTTCATTAGTTTTTATATATGAATTAAAGTCAATACAATTCATATTAAAGTTATTTTTAACACATACTTCAGCTTTAATTAAATTTATATTCAAACGATTTCTCTCATCCCTCCAAATTCTGTGCAAATGACTACAAACTCGCTCGACGTAATCGTTTGCAATGGAAATAGCCAAGACAGTTTCAATGATTCTTGATAAATTAGTATATTTGTTAATTGATAGGATTTCACAATATTTAGTAATCGTATCAACATTTGAATCATTAATATTAGATTCGTTCAAATAATTATTAAATTCGTTCATTTCATCAAATAAACAATCTCTATCTAAAATAATATTGAGTTGTTTTGAAATTTCAATTAAATTGTCGTAATTAAGTGTAGAATTTAATTTTGAAAATAACTTAAAAGAGGAATCATTGAAATCAAAATTTCTATTCAAATAATCAATAGCTCTCTCATATGTAGTTCTGCAACTATTTATGAAATTAATTTTAGTATGTCCATTGAAATCTTTAAGATTTTCCCGAATTTCATTACCATAAAAGTAATAAAATTGAAAGGTGCTAAAATATATGGTTATTAAAAGTTGAAGCATGTTCTTTAATTTTACACTTTGAAATAATTCAATTGGAAAATTATTTTATGTGATAATTAAGATTATATTTTAAATAGTTATACTCAACCAAATATGACTTATTGGTTTTCAAATATATTTTTCAAAAATTTAACAATAAATTCAAGACAAAAAGCAAATATAAATCACAATATTTTTTTATTGTGTAAGACTTCTAATGATAGGGTTTTACATTTAAATTTAATTGAGAATATTTTTTGCTCAATTATGCAAGTTTAATTATTTAGGTCCAACTAAAAGATAAAATAATACTTTAATAAACTTCTCTAATTATTCAACATTTTAAATCACTTATTATATAAGTATATATTTTACGCTTTGAAATAATTAGTAGTAATAGTACTGAGAATATAAATAAAGTTAGAAAAATAAAATAAATAATTTGTTTCTTCTACCATATAAATTATTAAAATAGGCCAAAATCTAGTATCTTGCAGTTATCTAGAGCATGCAGAATTAGTTTATAATATGAACGGAATAATAGATGGAATTTTCATTAATCTTGAAATTTTTAATTATTTTAATGATTTCGAAGAGTTTATCATTCGGTGGTTTAACAGACAGACGTCCCATTCGATTATGAAAAGTCATCAAATAAACAAAAATCTCGACATTATCTCATGTATATGAAATGAATTGAGAGGATCCAACTCGTTAAAAAATAATAAGATTGCAGCATGGTGATGAAATAATATATTTGCATCAGGTATAATTAGTAAAGGTTTATCAACAGTGGGTGAACTATTGACCACAAACATTGCAGGAAAACACAGTTTTTGCGAAAAAAAAACAAAACTGGTTTTATGGTCATAAAAATTTTAGAGAATAGGAATTTTAAAATTTTCTTAAAATCTCAACTATGGATTTTTCCTACATTTATGATCATATAAAAATATTTATGTATCTAGTTCAATTTATCTAAAATGCAATGGATACTACATCTGTAATTTAAAATAAGTTAGATGTATGATTTTTATAAGATTTGAAAGATGTAATCAAAAATAATTAGACATGTGTATTTTTGTTTTTCTATATTCTTATTTGATTTTATACAATAAGCTTGCAAAATTCAAAATTTTTAAAATTCGTGTTGACCCTGTTAGTATGTTTATTAAACAGTTTTGATGAAACAAGGCAAATTTAGTGCAAAATAAAATAATGTATATATTTGCCAAGTTTCATTAAAAAATCCCTAATAATTACAAAATTATTTGCGAAAAGCCAATTCCCCTTATAGTAAAACTCTATCAATAATATACATTAAAACGAATTATTTGTCTTTTATTTTTATATAGAGAATTAGTTTATTGCTTAACATTATATTATAGATAAATTTAACTAGATACAAAAAATATTTTTATATGATTAAAAAGGTAGTAAAAATTCATAGTTGGTGTTTTAAGGAAATTCCTATTTACTAAATTTTTATGACCTTAAACCAGTTTTAATTGTTTTCGCAAAAACTATATAATATAATTTTAATAAAATTTTTTCACCTACTCTACTGGCCCTCAAACCAAAGCCATCGACCCTCTCATCCATCCTACCAGCACTATTACCTAGTCTACCGACCATCAAACCCTGGCCACCGACTCTATAACCTAGTCTACAGGCTTTCTCACCCAGTCTAATGGCCCATTCATCCCCTCTACAGGCTTTCTCACTCAGTTCTTAGGCCTTCTTACTCCGTCTACTGGCTTTCTCACCCAGCCTACCGGCCCACCCACCCTCTCTACAATACTTCTCATTCAATCTATCAGCCCTCTCTCCCATTCTACCAGCCCTCTCACTCAATCTAATGACCCACCCACCCTCTCTACTTGCTTTCTCATTCAGCTCTCTACCAGCCCTATCACCTATTCTATAACCCTCTTAATTAGTCTACCGGCTTTCTCACCCTGCCACCGACCCATTCACCAAGTCGTCCTAACCACCCACCCTCTCTACAGGCCTTCACCATTAGTCCACTGTCCTCCTTACTTAGTCTACCAGCTCTTTCACCCAAGCCACCGACACTCTCACCCAGTCTACAGGCCCACCCGCACTCTCTAATTGTTTTCTCATCCAATCTACCAACCCTCTCACTCAGTCTACCGGTTTTCTCACCCAGGCTACCGACCCATTTACCATGTCTTCCTAACCACCCATCCTCTCCACAGGCTTTCTCACTCAATCCACCGTCCTCCTTACTCTGTCTATCAGCTCTTCCACCCAGGCCACTGACCCTCTCACCCATTCTACCGGCCCTCTTACTAACTATACAGGTCCTCTCACTTTGTCTACCGTCCTTCTTACCCAATCTACTGGCTCAACCGCTCACTGATAAAATCTCGTAAATGTAGTGGAAATGGCTTTGCCTTCAAATGTTGTTTCTTATTGTTTTTTAATAAGATTTCAGAACAAATTTAGTTAAAATTAATCATTTTAAAAATAATAATTTGTTTATATATTTAGCAAATAAACTTAGTCTTACTAAACTTTTTTCTCATCATTAATAATTTATTTTTACAATTATATTAATCTTGTATTTAAACTTTTAAAGTGCGCGCTTGAAAATATCATCAAGAAAAATGTATATCTAAAAAATGTTTAAAACTAAAAAATATTTAAGGTTTAATTAAAAGCATTTGTTTATTTAAGAATTCAACTTTAGAGAACATTATTTATACTCATAGGTCAGTACTTTCTCTTTATAATAGAGATTTTACTACGAGACAACGTATAGGATAGGTTAAATATTTTACATATAAATGATTATTAATGGGTACACTTTTTATATTAACATGGTAATGGTATTTAATAATGCAAAAATTTCGGCTCGATTTTCGCATTTTAGATTTTGATCAACAAATAAATATTTAAAACAAATTTTTCTTATATTTCTAATATTATTTGAAAATATTTTATAGAAATTAACTTAAGACTATTTAATTATCAATTACTACTAATTTAACTATTATACTACCAAATATGTGATAAAGTTTTAACCTTAATTATAAATAAATATTTTTCTTCTAAACTTTATATTAGAATATTATTCTCAAGTAACTTTGTTGAAAAAATAGGACAAATCAATGAAAAATCTAGATTTAAGGCCAGTTCTATTATATTTGATATTATATTAACAGTAAAAATCTAATGTTGCTTAATTACTAATATTTTATAAGGAATACTTCTTATAACGAATCCTCGCTATAACGAATGAAATTTTGATCCTTACCTTTTCGTTATTAAGTGGTCACACTGTATTTCTCTAATTTTAATTATAATAATAAAAAAAAAATTCTTTAGAAAATTTTTCAAATTCTAATATTTTAAAATTTAATACCAAATTATATATTCCCAAAATATTTAGATTATTTTCTTCTGTTTCATTCAATAATATCTCATAAGAATCACGGATTTCATTTGTTAAATTAATGTCTGGCTCAATACATTTGATTTTTGAATGATATCATAAAGGGTAACCTAACATTAATAGATTACTACATTTTTATTTTACAATAAATTCATTAAATTAGTTAAAATTAAAACGTTGACACTTCAATGACATATTAATAGTACCCATATCATATGACGGAAACAATGGAAATTTTTTTTTGAAATCGATTAAAAGATCTAAGAATGACAGGTTTATTTGTAAATTTGTTATTAACTTTTGGCTAACCTTTTAAAAATAAGCCAATTTCAAAAAATTTGGTGATTTTTTATATAATTTGCCAACAAAGAATAACTATTAATTAAATCAAAAAAATTTGGTTTGAAAATTCCAAACATAACCAAGTAAAATTGGTGTTTCCATTTCGAGTTGAATTCCCATATCTTTTGTGAAGATTGTATATTAATTTCATATAAACTTAAAATTAATTTTCACAAAATTTTAATATAAAATCAAACAGAAAAAATAATATAAGAATATTTAATTAAAAAATTTAAAAATTTAGAATAGAGTTACTTAAGATATTGTATATAATGATCAGACAAAGCTCTTTCTCATTTCGATAATTTTGAGGAAAAATAGAGAGAACATCGAAATAATCTATTTTTGAAAATTTTATTAATTGATTTAATATCAAATAACTAATAATAAACACTCACTTCATATACTCGGAAGTAATTAATAGTAAATAACTTCCAACACGAAAAACCCACTCTTTTATCAGCCATTCTTTCAATCAATGATTGCATCTATAAATTGATATAATAATTTAATTGAATATTTATAAAATTTATAATATTTTATAATAAAAAGCATTTAATTAAATTATAAATAAAATATTTGAAAGGAAATAAATAAATTAAGTAATATAATTATAAAAAATAATTAATATGAAAACTTTTCTAAAAATTAACTTGATTAATAAATTACCTTTTTTGTTAAAGAAATTCGATGAAAATCTTTATGTTTATTATATTTAAAATATGTTATAATAAATGAATTGAATAAAATATATGATGTTTTTGCAGATGAATAAACTGAAGCCGCGGTTGAAAAAAGAAATTGAAATAATATACTAAATATGATGACTCCATAGACTTCAATTACTATTAAAATTAAATTATTTGAACCAAAAAATATTATATAAAGTAATAAAACAATAAGGAATCCAAGAGTTGACCAAAAAAGTAATAAGAATTTCGACAAAAAACTAGTGTTGTATTCATTTATCTCTGAATACAACGAATCAAATGATTGAAGAATTTCTCTGATTCTTAAGAATTGTTTTCTTCTCTTCATTTCCAA
>JAQFZM010002260.1:0-14272 GCA_034695785.1 Galumna obvia | reverse complement strand
TTTGACAACTGATTCATTCAATGAATGACGAGATCTAAGAATTTAATGAAAATTTATTTAAGAGTTCATTAGTTTTTATATATTTTATCCAAAAATTAGATTCATTTGTTTGACTGAAAGGTTACGAAATCTATGATTAATAAATGTTAAAACAATGAAAAATAAATTAATTAATAAATTTTAAAACTTTCAAATGTTTTATATAATTATCAGATAAAAGAAAACTTTAAAACAATTAAATAAAATATAATTTAATTATTTTATAAAAATTTTCAAATTATTTTCAAAAGACAACAAATTTCAGTCGACATCACAAACAGCACAGGTATAGATGGCAATGGCAGCAGAACAAGACTATATCAAGACTCTACATCAGAGAGAATTGTATGATGGCACTGTCAGATCAATTAGTGCTAATTTTAATTTGGATTATATCGACGATTCGACTCAAATGAATGGCCCCAAACATAGAGTGTTTGGCTATAGGGGAAATACTCCACAATTTGATACAAATTCTCCTTTACCTCAGATTCATCCCTTCAGCTCATCAATTATAGGTTGGACTAGACCAAATGAACAACTCATTTTACTATCTCCTCGAGAAATTAGTTGTATTCAAGTATTAGCTCAAGGGTTCAATTGGAGGGCAAAACACTTTTACGAGAATATATTTCCCGTTATTATTGCAAAAAAGTTGGGCGTCGAAAGACATGTGGACTGGCAGTTTGCATATATTAGGTTTTATATAAGAAAGAGCTTTAGATTTGGGCTTTACTTAGTTCTGAGAGGAAGTCCTATTCAAACGGTTGAGAAGATTATGGTTAGTGTCGATGGAAATGCAGAAGAAGTGAATCGGGGGTCCGTCGAATTGCATTTATTTCAAAGTGAGCGTGGAAAAATACCGTTTGCAGTCAACATTGACAGAATCATTGACCGCAAGCATTTGCCGTCTGATGACAATGACTACATTGTGTTTGGTATGTATTGCGGCGGTTCTATTCCACAGAACTATACATTCAATAATCAACCAAAAGATCGCGTTTGTCACGACCTTTGGCTTCAAACCCCAAATCAAAATCATTGGTATGAAAGAGACACAACTCATGCCTTCAGAACAGAGATATCATATGATTGGCAAATGAGAAGAGTTGGATATTATTGTAGTCTTAACGCACTTTTAGTCGTTAATGAAAGGTCAAGAACACATGATTTAACCAGGAACCTTCTCTCATTGTTAAGAGAGTCGGCTTTTATTATCGCCGACGGTATTCACAGTTATTATGAATTAGAAGACGCCGGCAGTCATCAAATTAGAGAAGTGGATCACCGTCAACCCTTAACACCATTTATAGCTGTAGTTCCAGAAGGAGTGTCACTATTATCCGTCAATTTTGATAACATGAATCCTAATTTACGGGACATATATTATTGTATGGGAAGTATGAAAGATGGAATTCTTCTCAATTGGATATACTTTGAAGAAGACTTCACTCCGAGCCAACTCATTATTGGTGACCCTTTTTTTTTGGTTCAGCACAAACTCAAACAATTGATGACTAAAGAAGAGTTTTGGGATTATATGGTGTTTTTTGAAAATCAAAGGGAAAATATTAGGTCTGAAATCGTGTGTTTATTCCCGGAACCACCAAATGTTTCAGATGACGAAACATTATTTTACATCTCTCACATTTATGTAAAGCTTCACTTCGATTACCCCTATTATTACTATTTGTGTACTGAAATTTTCAACCATCACATACACGGGGGTATATTTCTTGTACCTTATCTTCGGAAAAATTACCATCAACATTTTTTTGATCGCCAAATCGATTTCACTGAATACCCAGATCTAGGAGATGAAGAAGTTCAAGCAGAACTCTCTTTTTGGGCCAATGAATACTACCAGTGGTGGGATGATTATGGATTCACGTACCCAAGTGGAACAGTAACAGGGCAAGTTCGTGTCGACGATCGTCTTCTCAAATCATTAGTGAATATAATCGTAGAATCGGGTCAATTGAGAGCCTCAACAGTCAATGCTATTATGAGAAAAATCAAAACGAGAAGACACTATGAAGTGATGGTAATACAATATCCTAATTATAATAGGATTCGACCACATTTGGAACGTTTCAAACAAGTTGTCTACTTAAGAGATCTCTACGATCATCAAATTCTTGAGTACGACGAAGACAGATATGCATTTGTGATGTTTGATTTGCCCACAGTTATGCTCCGCCATAACTATTCGGGAATTTTTGTGTTCGACAAATGGGATATCTATGGATTTATTGGAGAAACTATACCAGGCGATGATCTAAGTCATATCTACCACTATTTGGGAACAATTAAAGTCACTTTCTTTTTGAAGTTTCCTATCTTAGCCCTAAACTATATAGTCCATAATGTGGAAGACCTTCCCATCATTGAATGTGAGCCCGGAATCAATGAATTATTATACAGTGATGTTCACAATTTCAATGATTTGGCCCTACAATTAGAGCAAGATTGGAATCAAGACCCTTTAGGAGAAAGATATCTTAGTTTGCTGGAAATGGCCGATCTATTGAACCCATGCAAACCAACAAATTTACCCTTGCGCAGACAGACCTATTTCAGTGAAATCCGGCAACATATTTTTAATTTCCCAATATTTTGGTCGAATCCCAATCGTTTAAAGTACCTTGAATGCTACAAAACTGGGTTTCATACAATCAATGCTCAACCCTGGTATCCACGACCCCGGCTGCCCTTTCCAAATATTCCACAAACTGTACCACCAGGTTTTCCACCAAATCTTCCACAAGGTTTTCGACAAAATCTTCCACCAGGTTTTCCACCAAATCTTGCACAAGGTTTTCCACCAAATCTTCCACCAGGTTTTCCACCACATCTTGCACCAGGTTATCGACCAAATGTTCCACCAGGTTTTCCACCAAATCTTGCACAAGGTTTTCCACCAAATCTTGCACCAGGTTTTCGACCAAATCCTCCACCAGGTTTTCCACCTGGTCTTCCATAAGAGAAATTAGAAGATATTGTTTTTTATTTTATTTAAAATGAATTTTTAGAAAAAGTTATTAAAAAAAGATTTTTCTTTGAAAACATTTTTATTAAAATAATCTTAAGATTAGAATAAACTGAACTTTTTTTGTAGAACCAGTTTATAGTATTCAAATGCTTTTATAATGTTAACAAATTTTGTTATTTTTTTTATTACATCATTGATATACCAAAACTTTAAACATATATTTATCTCTTAAAAATTATAAGTTTTAAATTTTAGACCAAGGTAATTTGTATAAATATATTATAAAATTAAAATGATTTCCAGTTTTTCTAACCCTTTCCAACTCATATCTAAACCGATTTTAATTTAATATTTTGTTAAATATTTTAAATAAAAATAGAGCCAATAAACTAGCAAATTTATTGTTATTTTTTTCAGACTTTGAATTTATTATGTATATTATCTTGTATTAAATTAATTGACATTCAAGCAAGTTTATATAATTTTTAATTTTATTGAATTTATTTTATTAAATTTATTTATTTTATTATATAAATTAAATTCAATAGAAAGTAATCTCGACTATTTTCAAAAAATAAACGCCAGTTATTATACACATCTAAAAAAAATAATGGTTTTATAAAAACATATTTTATTAAATAATGATTACTTGAAAAATGATGTTATAATCGATACGAAATAAATTTCCACAAAAAATACCGATTGTTTGACAACCGATTCGTTCAATGAATGACGAGATCTAAGAATTTAATGAAAATTTATTTAAGATTTTATCAGTTTTTCTATACTTTTAGATTCAAAGCAAAGGGAAGCGACCATTGATTGTACTCAATGTACAGATTATTCAAATATTTAAATGTGAGAAATGATTCCTTTGCAATCTTAGCTGGGTAATTTAAATATGTTAATGTAATTAAAGCCAAAAGAATTGCAGAACTAATGAAAAATATCTTTAAAAGTAAATGTATTGAAGAGAATAGAGCCACAAATGTGAACAAGTTAAAAATCGCACCACTCAGAAACATCGAAATTAATGAAACTTTAGACCAGTGCTCTCTATTCTGTGCTTCGATTTCATTATAAACTTTATTCAAACATTTAATGAATGATAAAATTGTAGCAAATCTTCTGCTCTTAAATCTGGTTTTGTTTATGATTTCATTATTTAAAACTTTAATCTTTGACTCCAAATAAATACAAGTAATCGAAAAGTAAAGCAATTGATGTGAATATATAGTTATGAAGTAATGTACGGCTAATGAAAACAAAAGGCTCCAGGGTATTCCAAACACGATTAATTCAAACCAATTAAAGAAATTAATTAACGGAACAAAATTAATTGTTAGACCAATAAAATGACCATAATACAATAGGAATTTACACAGAATTTCACCAATTCTGAAATGAAGTGACATTTTCTTTATAAACCTTTCGTTGTTTAGACCAAAACTTTGTGGAGAACTCATTCCCGATAACATTGAGAATAGTTTCAAATAATTGGGTCGTTTTCCGCAATAATATTCGTCGATTCCAATCAATACAGACATAAATCCCATTAAAAATACTACAATAATTGCGGGATTAAAGTGGTATTTAATTTTAAGAAAGTGGCAAAAATCAGCAAGATAAATATGCCAAGTTGCATATCTATTTGTAATGAGCAAGGATATTACTGAACGTAACACAAGTATCAGAAAAATAATATTTATTAGAAAAGGGTTGTAAACAATATTTCTGATTTCATCGGCGAAGGGATAGAATGTTAGCCCATATCTATAGAAATGGTTTCCCGCAGTTCTGATTAAATACCTTTCCTTTAATTTATTGTTTTTGTCAAATATTTCCGACTCTTTCTCTTCGATCCAATTATTTTGATTAACATTTAAATTATTGTTTGAATCGCCAGAAGTTTCGCCATTTTATCATTCCTTCTCTTTAATACTTCGATCTCTATTTCCACAACTCTTTTGAATTTCTTTGAATTTTTTGAATCCATAAATAACTTAAACATAAGTTTATTAAAATTTCCCAAAAAAAAAATAGACAACTACACTAAATTGATCAAGATCTTTTTCTGTGTTTTATCAAAAGTTTTTTTTTAAAATTTTATTTTAAAACTATTGATTTAAATAAAATTCATAAATCATAGACTGAATAATAAGTATATTATGAAATTCGATAAATGATTTCCTTATATTTTGATCTTGATAATTTATGCATTTATGTCAGGATATTATTTATTAAGTAAAATGAAATAAAAATATGTATTCTAAATGTAATTAAGTAAATTTTGTCAAGATATTTCAAAATAATATTGATCATAATTTTACTAGTACATAATTTATTATAAAAAGTATAATAATATTATCGTTTAAATAGATTCTAGTTATAATTTAATATAATAAGTATGTCTAGTATTTATAATAAAATTTGCTTGTTTATAATTTTGATAATGTATTCATTTAAGTTATTAATACAAAGCGATCAAAGTATTCAGAAATAATATTAAAATTCTTAACGAGGTCTAAATACAGCTCAATATTAAAACAGATCTAGATATTAATATTTATAAATGCTTTATATTTAATTATATTAATATATTATTGAATAAAATACAGTAAAATCAATGTCTTCTTTAATTAATTAAATTTAATAATAAATATCTTATTAATTTATTTATTTTAATCTATTATCTAGCTTCTTTTATCATGTGAAATTAATTTTTTTATTTACATAATTTTGTGTATTATTTTAATATTTCGAACATATTTTATGTTACCAAGAACACTTATAAAGAATATACTTATAAAGTTTCAAAAATAGTTATATTATAAAAATGTTTTCAAATCATTGTATTGAATTTGAGCAAGGTGCTTCCTCTTATGAATTCAATAATTATTCAACTAATAATTTTACCTTGATTATACAACCACTATATTATTATCCATTTGTAACTTTCTAGTAAGTTTATCATGGTATATAATTTATTTTAATAAATTCTAATTTGTTAGTAACACCAGTGACTTTTATGGAATTTGTGGTACCTTGCTTCAATTAATATTAGAATTTTCGAAATTCTTTAAAATAAGGTAAATTTTAGAGCATAGTTTAAACATAATCTTGATATTAATTATTTATAATTTAAATTAAGCCTAAAATTCAATAAAGTAGCTTTCAGTGGTGAAGACCTATTTAATGGTTTCCTTGGGTTAAATGCAAATCTACTTTTGTTACCTAGTGCAATTAATTTTATATCAAGTCATATTAATGTCTTTGAAGGGTTTGGCATTTCGTTTATCCGAACAGAATTTGTTGACTTTTATGAAATTGGAGCCATAGCTTCAAGAATTGAACCTGCTCCTAATCAACAATTTCAATTACTTAGTTCATTTGAAACAAGTATCTGGGTCATAATTCTATTATCCAATGCTATCATATCATTAATACCTAGAACATTTACCCATAATGTTCTTCAATATTTAAAGAATTTTTGGAATTTATTTGAACTACTTTTCTCAAGGTCAATTCAAATTCATTCAAAGAAAAATATTTCTAAATTAATCCTTGGTATTTGGTTAATGTCAGCACTTTATCTAGCAACTATTTTTAACTCATTTATATTGGATAATATGACCAAGGCTAATCCTAAAAGAAAAATAAATAATATCATAGATTTAGTCAACTCTGATATCAGAAAAATATTTGCCCGAAATGACGGCGCATTTGCAAGCCTTGCATACAATGACAAAACTTATCTTGGTCAAGCTATCAAGAAAAGAATTATATCATTTCTCGATTATTTAAAGGTTAAAAATGAAATATATAATGGACTGAGGAATGGCTCATCTGTACTGATCAGTAATAGACTAAACTTGATATTTTTAATAAGTGCTTTGGGGGAAGAAGAGAAAATTAGCCAAGATGACAAACGCATTGTTGACCTTGTTCATGTTTCTAAAGAAAGTGTTGGTATTGACCCATACTTTTTGGTATTAACTAATAGTGTCGACAATTGGGTTATTTTAGCCCTGAATCAAATGTAAGACAAGTTTTGTTTATTAATTATATTATATTTTATTTTATTTTATTTACCAGGATCACTATTCTCAGAGAATCTGGATTATTTACAAAATGGGGCGATGATATACTTAATTATAACCGGAATAAAATTGGAGTTATAGACAAAGTGGAAACTGATATTCTCTATGAATTTAGTGAATTGAACATGAACAATTTCTCAGAATCATTTTATCTTTTCCTATTGTTTTATACCTTGCCCATTTTGTTTATTATTTTAGAAATGATTGAGAACAAATTTACAATATTATATTTAATACGATTATACCTTGTAGCTTTATTTAAGAGAAACATATTTTTCCTAATTTTCAAATATTAAGAAATGATTCAATAATTAATTTTTATTTTAAAATTTATTCAAATCAATGAATTTTTGTTAATTTTTGGAAATAAAATAGAAAACAGATTTTAGATGAAAAGTTTTCTTATTTTTAAAAATTAACCTCAAAATAAAGAAATAATTTCGAATTTATTAAACTTAAATAATAAAATAAAATAAAAATAAATTAAATTAAATTCAAATTAAAATATTCTAAAAAATATGGTTTCTTTCAAAATATTATTTTGTATCAAAGGATTGAATTTTGAGAAGTGTGAGAGTGTGAGGAGTGTGAGGAGTGTGAGGAGTGTTTGTCTATAATTCTGAACGAATATTCACCACATCGTCATTCAAATCAGACTCATTTATAGTGTTTGTCTCCAAGTTTTCATTTGAGGGAATATTTGGCACTTCTTTCTCATTAACCACTTTTTCTTCCGGTACTTCAGATGACTCTTTTGGGTTCATTTCAGAGTCAACTTCTAAACAAAATAAAAATTAGCGCAAAATATATAATAATTAGCCAATACTTGTGTCATCTTTTTTGAGGTCATCCTTTTGAACCTTTCCTTCTTTTTGAGGCATAATATAGAGAATGAATCCAAAGATAATGACAACCAAAACGAGAATAACCAAAACCAAAATAAATATATACCAAAACCTACTATTTGTAAGTTCGGGTGAAGGACTAATAGATACCCCATCTATGAGCTCACCTCTTGCAGCCTCAGTTGAAGAGATGGTCGACTTCATATGCATAGACTCAGTATTTGTCATTTGAGGTGAAGGACTGTTAGTAATCAAATAAGTGGACTGAAGTGTAGACTTATATGTAGACTCATGTGTCGACTCAACATTTGTGAGTCCAGGAAAACAAACGTCTTTAAGTTTTTTCATATTTTTAGGTTTTGAGCACTGAATCAAAAATTCATTTATAGTTTATTTACTGATTCTTAAAATTTCATTTCAATGACACTTACATATGAACTCTTCTTATTAGCCGTTTGGAAACAATACATGGGCTGACCCTCAATATTGAAGAAGAGAACAAAGCCATGTCTAGACTTTCCATCAGACACTTTGAAGTCAACAATTGATTCTAAATTTCCGATGAGATTATCGTTTAACTCATTGATGAATGAATGGTTGTTACATTCCTCACAACTGTCCATTTCTTTAGGCCTACCCTTTCCAAAGGATATGTATTTGATTTCTCGTGTTTTCTTATTAAGAACTGCTATAAAGTAAGCCTTTGTTACTCGAGTAGTAAACGGTCGGAATAGTATTGAATCATAAGTTAAGAAATTGAATGTACCCTTTGATGAGGTATTAAAGGGTTGGTTTGTCTGGAATTCTCCCAAACACTCCAATTCAGTGATTTCCTATAAATTATATTTAGGTTTTAGTTTAAACTCATTTTATGCTTATTTACGGATTTTTTAGTCCAACAATTTAGACAAATATCTATATCCGACTTATTCCGTATCAAAGAGTAATGAATTCCAATTCTGTGCACAAATTCTGGATCTGCAACACTTGCGGCGCCATTTCTTATTTTAACTACTCTTTGGGCCACTTTTAACTCCAACTCATATTCGAGTTCTCTCTTATTTACTGCCAAATACTGAAACCTCTCAAAACTGGAATAATATTTATAAACAGTTATTCCTTCGTATTTTCCGTCGGGACTTAAGAAACAAATGTCTTTACTTTTAACTGAACACAAACTTAAAGACAAAATGAATATCAAAAATGTGGACATTTTGTGTAAAAATTTTATATATTTTCTAATAAAAACCGTTGGAATTAATGTTAGGATAAGAAAAACCGCTGGAATTAATGTTAGGATAAGAAAAACCGTTGGAATTAATGTTAGGATAAGAAAAACCGTTGGAATTAATGTTAGGATAAGAAAAATTTTTACTAAAAATTCAATTAAACAAAGGGTTGTTCAGCGAAACCATCGACACAATCGGTGGTCAAATAAGTTTTTGTTTGATTTTAATTTTTTATTCATTTGTCTATTTTTTGTCAAAAATTTTATTTTAAAATAAATATATAATAAATGAAATTCATATGAAATGCAAAATTTTGAACTAATATTGAAATTTGAATCATCACAAGTGTAAGGAGTGTTAGTCTAAATCTGAGCGAATAGTTTTCACCGATTCTTTAGATGACTCTTTTGGAACCACTTTAGAGCCCAATTTAGACATTTCTTTGTTAAACAAAAAAATTAGTACAAAACTTAAAATATTTGGTCAATACTTGTGTCAACTTTTTTGGGAACATCTTTTTGAGTCTTTCCTTGTTTTGAGTTTTTAGTGTTCATACAGATTACTATAGAGAGTCCAACAATAATGAGTACCACAAGAATAACTAAAACCAAACTAATGATTATCCAAATAAAACCATCAGTTGTCGGTTCGGGAAGACATATGTCCTCCAATTTTTTCAAATTTTCATTTTTTGAGCACTGAATCAAAGAATTCACTTAAATTCTATTTACTTCTTCTTAAGATTATTCTAATGAAAGACTCACATATGAACTGTCCCTATCATTCGTTTGATAGCAATACTTTGGCTGACCCTCAATGTTAAAGAACAACAAAAATCCTTGACTAGAGGTGTCATTACCCAAATTGAAGTCCACAATTGACTCTAATTTACTGATACTATGGCTTAACTCTTTGACGAACAAATGATCGTCACATTCATTACAACTGTCTTTCTCTGTAAGGCTTCCGTTTTGGTGTTTTGTATATTTTGTTTCTCCAGTTTTCGGATTCAGTATTGCAATGATGTGAGCGTTTATCACTCCAGTAGTGTACGGATGGAATAATATAGAATTACCACTTATTGAGGCAATACTACTCTTTGTTGTGATGTTGTACATCATGTTTGGCTCACTTCTGACTATTCCCAAACACTCCAAATCTGTGATTACCTATAAATTAAGTTTAGTTTAAACCCATTTTGTATATATTTATTACCGATTTATCGGTCCAACAATTAAAACAAAACTCTATCGGAGTGTCACTCGAAAGTGTGTAATGGAATCCAATTCGATGTAAGATTTGAGAATTGGTAACACTTTTAGTGTCTTTTTTTAGTTGAACTTTACTTTCTTCGACATTCAGTTCCAATTCGTATTCGAATCCATTCTTATTGTCTGACATATACTTAAAACTATTATAACTCGAATAATGTTTATAATAAGTCATCCCTTCATAAATTCCGTTCGGTTTTAAGAAACAGATGTCTTTACTCCTGACTAAACTCAAAGATAATATAAATATTAAAAGAAAAGACATTTTGTGGAAACGAATCGATAACTTTTTTTAATATTAAAAAAAACGGTTAGAAATCTATAAATGAATACAATTTAAAAGCTCTCGAAATATATTAATTTTCAAAACAATAACTTTTTATGGAATTAATGCAAACATTTATTGATTTTGAATGAAAAACAAAACTTTTTTAATTTGTTTTTAACTTTTAGAATCTTAAAAGACTTTAGTCTAAAATTTAGTTTTTAAAAATTATTGAGAATTACAATGAATACAAATGACAATATTTGTCCACTGATTTGATTTATACTTTAAATCAAACATAAATATGAAATACTGTGAAATAATTCCATAAAAAATATCAAAAGTAATAAAATTCATTTGAAATACATTAAGAATTTAATGAAATCATATTTTAATAAATTTTGAATGAATTATAAGTTATATATAAATTGAATAAAATTTAATAAAAGTTATCATAAAATGTAAAGATTTTAGTGTCGTTTATGTCAATGAGTCGATGATTTTGAAACTACTTTTGAATCTTTATTTGTCTTAACCTCTCTATTGTGACACCAGAAGAGAACAAAGATTCCTCCGATAATTCCGACGATAATAACAAACACTAAAAATAGTCCCAAATAATTGATTAATTGTTTTGGACTTTCAGTTGAAGAAATAGTTGTATTTTCTAGAGTTTCATTGACAGTGACATTGAAAATGGGTATAAGAGTCGGAAGAATTTCACTTTTACTGAATGTTCTGTTCGGCGGCTGAATGTTATCAAATGGTTCACATCCAAATAATGGAAGGATTTGACGGGTTTCCACTAAATTCATGTCTACTGATTCCTCTTCTTTTCTGACTGAAACTCGAAATATACTAAACCATTGGCCGAAGAACTCAATCATTTCAAAGGAATAAATGTCTCCATTTTTTTCGTATTCAGTTATAACTGTCGATGAGTTTACGATAACTCCATTCAAATCATAGGTCTTTTCGTTAAAATAAAACATATTTTGTTGGTTTTTTGCGAGAATAGTCTTCCGACCAATGAATACATAACGTTTCACTTCATAACATCCTTCGCACTGAAGATCTTCTGTTCAAATCAATTAAAGTTTTGTCATTCAATGAAAACATAAATGAATTGATTGCTTACTTTTGTAATAAATGAAAAATCTTTGAGGAATTCCATCCTTTGATTTGGGAAACGGTATTATCGATAGAAAACTTCTCTTCGTGTCATTATATAGAGGAAAATGACTGAGTATTGTACAGATCCCATAGTCATCCTCATCACATTTAGTACTCCACTTGAACAAGGTTTCTATATGTTGCACGTCAAGATGATTAAGGTCAATAATATATCCAGATAAAGTCATTAATTTTTCCATCTTTAAAAATATTTATGAAAATATACGAAAACCTTTTACTAAACAATGAATTACTTACATAAAGAATAGCCACAAGTCTCTGACCCTTATTGGGAATATCTAATTTGAAGGCATATCTCATATATTTAAGAAGATTAGCGCCTTGATCAACGACTGGCACTATTTTCAGTGAATTATTTCCGTTTAATTGGAAGCTATTTGTTTTGTAGATATCAAGTGATGTTTTAAACATTACGTGAAGACTCTGATTCACCCAAATTGAATGCTCTATTAAGACATTCTCCTTAAGACTTTCTCCACTCTTCATTTCATTACATTCTTTGGGTTCATTTAAGAGAACTTTAGATATGAGAAGAAAAATACTCAACAAAAGTGTTAAAATCAACATTTCTTTTGAAACTCTTTTTAAAATGTGTTAATTCTAAGACTAAAAGTGAAAGTAATTCGTTTTAAACTCGATTTCAGTTAATAAACGGTAAACGAATGCAAACAATGAATACATTTTTATCGTTTGAAAGAATATTTTATTGTATTGAATACAGATATGAGTCTCATTGAAATGATTTTGATTTAACTAAATCTCGAGTTTAAAACAATTTAATTAAAATTCAATTTAATTCAAAATTAAGTCCATTTGATTCACTGAACTTAAAGACATGACATTAAATGATCCGAACTCTACTCCAAGAAGTCATTCATCAGAAAGTAGTGTCAGGTCTTCCAATTTGAGTCCATCACAATCTGTATCGACAGTCAGTACAACAAATGGCAATCAATTGGGTTCTCATAAAAGAAAAAGATGTCTCAGAAGAAGACGAGAGCGTCGGACAAATAACTATGAATATGAAGACCAATGTCTCAGTTGTGATGACAGACCATCCTTTGAAGTATCAGATTCTGATTCTGAAGACATTGAGTACAGAATATTTATTGACAAAAAAGTGGTTTCGTTTCTCACAAAAGTTAGTGTTGGACTCGTTTTGGGATTAATTTTATCTAAATTTTGTCAAAAAATAGTTTTAAAATATTAAAGACTCGAAAAAATGCAAATAAAAGTCAATTAAAGGATTAAAAATTATTATTTATTATAAATTTTATTGAAAAATAAATTCTTTTTTTTTAAATTTAAATTAATATATAAATAAATTTATAAATAAAACTCTATTTATATGATTGAAAGTCAGAGATAAGTGTCTGTCGTTAATAAGTTATTAATAACTTCTTATTCATAAGAAATTTGTTTGAATTTAATGAATAATAGACTAAATGAATAAAAAACTTAATTCAAACAAAAATTAAATAAAATAAAAAATAAATGTAAACAAAATTTAAGTCATATTTATTGTTTAATTTAACTCAAATTTAATTATAATAAGAATGAAAATATTGAAAAATAGACTTATTATATGAGCATGATCTATTTATTTCTTAATTAGGATAAAATCTTTAAATATAAAATCAATAATTAGTTCGTATCATAAAATCAATTATAAGGTTTTGAAATCCCAAAAAATCTAAAATAATATTCATTTTATTCAATATTTCTATAAAACTAATTATAAGAAGAAGAGATTAAAATATCAAATAAGTTATGAAATATTAAAATAATATTTTTAAAAATATTCAAAATAATTATTGTTTAAATGTATTATGGAAATATTAAAAATTATTAAGCCAGCACATTTAATAATCTATTAAAAAATGGATGCGGGGTTTAAACTTTATGCCAGAGTTCTGTTTGCGATTGAAATTTATATCGAAGCGATTGGAAACTTCTGGAGATTCTTAGGTTTTGGTCCCAAAATGTTTAAGAATTTACCGAAAACTCTCGAAGGAAAGGTTGTTGTCATAACCGGTGCCAACTCAGGAATTGGAAAAATTACGGCAAAAGAATTTGCTAAGTTAAACGCCAAGGTAAATTAATTATACTTTCATTAATATTTCAAAATGTGCATGATAATTAAATATTCAAAGATAAAATTCAATGAAAACAAACTCAGGTAATAATGTGTTGTCGGGACACAACTAAGGCATCCATTGCTGCCAATGATATCCGCAAAGAAGTGAAGGGCGCAGAACTGGTTATTAAGAAACTGGATTTGGCGTCGTTGGCGTCCGTCAGACAATTTGCTCGAGAAGTCAGTGTCAAAGAGGATCA
>JAQFZM010002259.1:0-14281 GCA_034695785.1 Galumna obvia | reverse complement strand
TGATTTTTCTAGTGGTGGGGGGGGGGGGTATTTTGTCAATTTTGCTGCTCCAGGGGGGTATTTTGGAATACCCCCCCTATTGGCCATCCCTGCTAAACATACATTAATTTTTAAAATTAATTTATATAATTTGACTCAAATATAATAATCTTTACTTTAGATACTATCCATCCAAAGCCGATCTACAGTTAGTTATTGAACCATAAATTTTTATTTGGTTGAGATATCTTGAAATATTTTCAATTTATAAAACTAGGATAATTGCAGCAAAAATCTATTAAGATGATAGAATATTGTGAATAATAATGTAATAAGCATGATAAAACTTGTAGAGATATTGTGTAATCAATTAAAAACACTTTTTAACCTTTATTCCTCATTCATGATTATTCACCAATATTGAGCTTGATAAATTTAACTTTCAAAATTATTCATTTTCATCATGTTTAATCTCCAATTTTCAATATATTTTCCATATTTCATTTTATCTAGCGAGAATTATTTATGATTTTTCATATTGATCAATATAAACTCTTTGGAAAACTTTACATATCTACCTTATTTCCATTCTATTAATAGGGCTTTCAGAAAAAAAAGTTCCATTTGAATTTTTAATAAAATTTTAAATACTAAACCGATTTTAATTCTGTAAACGGTTTATGAAAAAACTATTTGATGTAGTTTTTTCCTAATTATAAAATTTAAAATAATCTTGCTTCAACAATTAAATAAAAAGACCAACACAAGACACTATGCTGCATGCTAGATTTTATTAGCTTGAACCAATTATTTATATGAATTTAAAAGTAAAATAAATTATGTTTAAAATGACACCAAGAACAAAAAAATCGGTTGAAAAATAAAGATGTAGTGCTCATTCGAATATCAATGATTTTATAAAATTACCCATAGGGAAATACTATAGAAATTTGGATCAATCGATATAAAAAATATTTTGTGATTTTTAGGTAGATGATTTTAAGTGGAACAACTTTGTTGCTGAACACATTTTGATCAAAGCTAAAATAAAGCCACCAGAGGACACTAAATATGGCCAAAACCCTATAAAATCAAGCCATTTCTAAAAATTTTGGTGCCTTCTGGTGGATTTATCTTAGGTTTAGTCAAAATATGTCTAGCAACATATTTGTTCCACTCAATTACTTTTCTTCAAAAATCATAAAAAATTTAACAAATCAGGTAGTTTAGATTTCTATAGTATTTCCCTATGGGTAATTTTTTAAAAACATTGATATTCGAATGAGCACTACATCTTTATTTCTTAACCGATTTTTATGATCTTAGTGTCATTTTAAACATAATTTATTCCACTTTTAAATTCATATAAAAAATTGGTTCAAGCTAATAAAATCTAGCCTGCAGCATAGTGTCTCGCGTTGGTCTTTTTATTTAATTGTTGAAGCAAGATTATTTTAAATTTTATAATTAGGAAAAAACTACATTAAATAGTTCTTTCATAAACCGTTTACTGAATTAAAATCGGTTTAGTAGTTAAAATTTTATTAAAAATTCAAATGGAACTTTTTTTTCTGAAACCCCTATTAATGGTACATAGATTCAAAAATAATTTTACAAGTTGTAAATTTCAATATAAATAAATGTTATAAATAATTGGCATTAAATAAAATATTGTGATAGTTAATTTTATAAGAGATTTTACTTTTTCTTTAATAACGTTGGTTTAACTTGAAATATTAAGTTGACACTTTGTTCAATAATATATTACGTAAATTTGCATTTAAATACAAAGTTTAATCAAAATTAACTTAATAGAATTTGAACAAGATCAATTAAAATTTTCGGAATTTAAAAATTTGCAAGCTTATTTTTTCTTAATTAATGATAATATTGTGAAACAAAAAACAAGTATCTAATCAATTTTGATCTTGATTATAAAAAACATAAAAATAAATTAATATCTATAAAAATATTTTAAATATAAGACATTAAAGAAAATATTGAATAATTAAAAAATCTAACTACCTAGATTAAAAATATTTTATTCTCATAAAATTCAGACAAAACCATAATAGGGGTTAAAATAAAATTTAATTTGAATAAGAATTGGAGGAGCTAGAGCAATTAAACTGTGCCATCAATAAAAGATTCGAGTGTATTACTAATCAATTATAAATTAATTTTTAGCTCAATTTGAGTTCATATTCTGTATAAGCTATATTTGTATCTGTGCAAAATTTGTCTACAGAACAATGTTCTAGTTTATTTTGTGTTTTACATATTTTTCTTATGCTTTCAACCTTATTAAATTTCATGCGCATTTTAAAAATCTTTCATTATATCCTTGAAGATCCTAGTTATGTATTTGAATTTAACTTGGAAATAGGATTTATTTTAATATATATTAAATTATTTTATTAACTTTGTAGGACTAAGTTTGAGGACAACACAGTTTGAATTGGATTATAGATTTTTTTATTTCATAAAATAATACATTATTTGAGAGCAATTTATTGAGAGTTATTCACAGCACAGATACTCTTACAATAATAAATATATAAGAGAAAGAGAGAGTCGGCCGCTAAAACTAGTCTAATGACAAGTCATTAGACTTTGATCTCTCGATTGAAATGTAAGTATAAGTTTAGCATTAATTGTTACATAAACAACAATTCAAAAATTCTTTTATATTGAATGTCTACAACTATAAGAACTGAACACTAATATTTTATGTGTTACAACCATAATTTATAATTTAATATTCAATATAGATAATATTACAAACAATGTTATTTTATAACGAGTTAAATGACATATGGGTTTTATAAAAATTCTAATAAATTAAATAATATTGTAAAGATAGGACGAAATTTTAGGCGTAATCTACGACTTGTGTGAATGTTTGAATACAATTTTAAATACGATATTTTCAAAATTTTAATAGCCTTCAGCCTAAATGTTAGTGTTTTAATAATACAGTGGTGATCAAATCAAACTGGGCAACTCAAAAAGCTATATTTCTCAAACAATTTGAAGAAATTTAACGAAATTGGCATGCTCATACATTGACTATCCCATTGTTAAATACAGTCAAGTCCCAAACATACATGAAACTTACCTCATTTTCGCCTAGAAATTTATCATGGTAATAATTTGAAATTCTAAACAAAATTTAAATAAGAAGTTGATTAGGTATTCTTGTTTCAAAATAGTATGATAGTTTTAAATCACCATTCTTAACTTTGAGAATCATTGATTTGTGAATGATAAACAAAAATAATTGAAAATTTTTCAAATTAACCTTTCATTAATTAATCTTTTGGGATATTGTCAAATTTTTCAAATTATCTTGAGTAGAATTAATAAATGGAAAAAATACTGGCATTTTCATTTTTATAATCTAAATTACAATGAAATTTTAAAAAGTACCATTTTGTATATCTCTTGTATGGAAAAGCACCAATTATTAGTAATGGAAGTAAGAAATGAGCATTTTAATAAGTTTTAGTAAAAACCGGAATAAACCAAAATCGGCCCGGTTTTATTCGGTTTTGGTTTCAAAATTTCGGTTTAGGTTCCTAAAATTTGTTTAAATTAGGGATCTATTTCAAACTATGACCATGGTAAATTTTTACTCGAAAATGAGTTGAATTTTGGATGTTATGGTATTGAATGAATTTTTAATTTTTTTATAAATATACAGAGTAAACAATTTGTAATGTGAATTTTTTGTATTTTATATTTTATTTTCCATTAAGTTTGATCTCCTTTAGCAACTTCATTTTAGACTTGATCAAAAAATATCCAGCAACCAAATTTTTCAAAATATAATAAAATATTGAAAAAATTCAAAAAATTTTAGGATTATTTTTTCAGAATTTCATAGAGGATTAAAATTGTATTTTAAATTCAAAAATACGAATTCAATTAGGCAAAGATTTAACAGGGATAACTAATCATAATATATAAGACTTTGATTTTTTTATACTATTAAATTTATGATATATTTTTGAATATAAGGTCAGTTTTAAATAAATTTGTGACAATAAATGATCATTGTGTAAATGAGTCTAGTGTGTATTGTTGCAAATTAAAAATCTCCGAATCAAGGAATTTTTAAAAAGAAATGATAAATCAATGATCAGATTTAAATTAATTTTTATTTGATAAATTTAAACTTGGTGACAGATTTTGAAGACTCAATACAATTATTATTATTTTCTAGTCCTAAAAATTGTTGTATCTCTTTTATTCTTCATTGGTTTCATGTCTTTCATCACTATTATTCGGTCATCTGGGATCTCAATGCCTTATTCACTGATGTTATATACCAGGAACTTTAATTTAGTTCGGAATATTTGACATTTCTTTAGATTAATCTTTAAATTAAATTTTTCAATTTTTTTCATTAGATCCTCGAAATGAAAAAAGTAGTCTTCAATCGTTTTAGACTTCTTCAAAAAGTGTGTCTTCAAGAGGTCAGCTCTATCTGCCGTCATATTGATCATTTTCTGCACCATTTTTAGGAAAATCTTTAAACCCATCGGCAAATTTTCATTTGATATAAGCCGTTATGATACCTAAATGCGGTCTTACATCTGTCCTCCGGTTTGATTGATACGGAATAAAAACCCCATTGAAAGGTAGACTAATGTGTATATCTTTGTTCCAGAGAGTTCAAGAAAGGCATCTTATATGTGCGTATGGTTGGTGTTCAATAATGATCAGTTCATTTGTTGGGCGATAATCTATAACTCCTATCCAATTCTTATTATTTCGTTTTGGACACGAGACACATGTGGTGGACACGAGACATAAGTTGTCGACGGGTCTATTATGTCTTTAATATAAATTATACCCATTCGTTTAAGAAGTCTTTGTCCTCCTTCTTATAAGATCAATATCCGTGTCCTTTAAACTTTGATATGAAATTAGCCACTGTGCTTATCGGTTGTTCAAACGCTCGGGTCACACACACATGGTAGTCATCGATTGAGAAGTTTCCCTTATATCGCCATAAAATATCTTTCATCTTCTGGACGACTATTTCATTCAAATTTGGATGAAAATCTAAAGCATTTTCAAATGACTTCAGATCATTCGGATCAAAGAATTTCTCAATAGAGTATTTTTTGTTCTGTTTTTGTGTTTCAATTGATTGTACCTCTTATAGAGCTTCTACTCCTTTACGAGCTTCTTCACTAACACATCTGACTGATATTTGATTCATCTCAAGTGTATCTTTAAATAACTAGTTTTATTGACACTTCATTTGTCTTCTTCTCAGTCATCTTTGTTCTCGTTCTCAAGTATTTATCATCTGAGTTGTCTTCTTTTGGATGGCTATTCGTTCTTTATGTCTTGGGATCTTCTACTCTTATTTCGGGTCTTTTCCTGCATGTTAAGCCTTCACGCAAAACGATTTGAGAGATTCCTCTCTTCATCATTACAAAATAGGCTAACGACTTATTTCTCAGGGTCTCTGACACTTCCAAATCCATTGAGATGTGTACCCTTTGTCGAGCGTGATTGCAAACCATATACATGGGTTATAAGAATCTTGCTCGCAACAATTAATCGCAAGACGTCGCTCTCGAGACAAACAACTCTTCGATTCTTAATCTATCGTTAAAAACATCTTACACTTGACTAACTCTAGATAATGACTCACTACTATAGAACGCAGACTTGAACTTAACACCAGTTGGTTCTACTTCTAAACCACATTCATTTGCTATCTTTCATTGATGAGGTTAACTTCTGTACCTCCATCCAATAACGCTGTTATTACTCGTCCATTGATGTTGATCTTTATTTTATTCTAAGACCCTAGTCTCTATTACTACGAATACGTGTCACCTCTTACATATGACTGACACTATCATGTTTAGTTTCGGATACCGAAAATTTAAAAACATTAAATTTAAAAAAATCACAAAAAAGTCTTTTTCAGGTGAAGGCATATTCTTCGGGACATAAACGCCTTCTAATTTCTGTCCCTTTTATTTTCGTTAAGTTTAGATGAATTTTTCTGTTGTGTTGGATGAGTCCTCATTTGTCGTTGTGTCGAGTTGAATGTTGGTGAGACTTCAGAATAACTCATACCTTTCTTGTGATTAGTTTTATTTAAATTCTGTTTAGATTCTAAACAATGATGATATAAATAACCTGGTTTATCACAATTATAACAATTCAAAACACGTTCGGTTCTTCTGGGAGCTCTATAGTCAAAAGAAAAACTACCATGATTGCCACAATTAGAATATTTCCATATTTGGTCTTTTGGTGAACCACATTCTTTATCTTTCCTGGTTTTATTCTTATCAAAGCGGTTCCGCTCAAATTTGTTTTTTTTATTTTATTCATTCGCTCGTGGAAGTCTTTTTGGATTTTTTTTCCAAACGTCTCAATCCCTGCTCATTTCTCTTTTTGTTGGTTGACTTCTTCTATGATCACGATCGCATATGACCTTTCATTAAAACGGCCGGGAGCTTAATTCAGAATTTGTTCAGTTTTTCCAAAAAATGATTAATTCACTTGATCGCCCAATTTCGTCAAAATCAATTAACTGGTCTCATGGGAGTTGGTGTCACCCATTTATAGAGCGATTCTCAAACTCTATTTGAAGAAATTTTTTGTCTTTTCATTTTTATTGACTTCATTTGAGTCAACAAATGTTGACGTTTGTTAACCTTTCCGAAACGATTGATGAATTTGGTCCTATATGTTGCCCACCAGCCTGATAGTTGTTCATCAATGTGTATCATTTTCAAACATGAAGTTACTTTATTCCATATTCCTGTCTTCGTCCATATTGAGACCCATTTTCCTTGCCCAGTCATTCTTATGAATGTTTGTTTGCAATGCTTTGAATTCAAAGTTTATTATCCAATCTTTAGAGACTTTTCCTGCACTATATTTATCAATATTTAACTTCTCTTGTTTTAATTGACTTTCTCTTCTTCTTCTACTACTAGGTTCTTCGGAAGATTCTGTAGATGACGAAGTAATCGACGCTTTAGAGCTCTTCTTTTCTGAAAGAAGGCCCAAAATCTCCCTCAGTTTAGATAATTTTATCGGGTATAGAGTCAACTTTAACTGGATCAGCTATTTTAAATTCCATATGTTGTGACATTTTCTTTGTTGTTGATAATCTTTCTTTCAGTTCTTTATATCCTTCTTTTAGGTCTCAAATTTTAAAACAATTATTAAAATAGTTTTTATTTAAATTTTTAATAGAAGGTAGGGTAAGAATAATATTTTCAAATTTATAAAATTGCAATCAATTTACATCTGCCAATGGAAGTGGTCAAATTAAAAGGTTGATGTAAGCATATTTAAGTATTCGAAATGTTGGCAAAATTTTTGCAAATAACCAACTTTTAGATGCAACTAAAGAAGAGAAAATTTAGTATTTAGCAACGAAAGTTTTTAATAAATATAAATGTATGAAGGCCTCCAATAAAACTAAGAAACTGATTTATGTCTGTTGCGAAACGCTTACATTTCTCAATTATTCATTCAAATGGTTTTTCTACATTTGGAGGCAAACGATTCGATGCTTCTCTAGGTATGGAATTTTCGTTTCAAACATTCCTGTTTTTCTTTTGTTGACGGCCATATATCTGAGATGAAGGCCATCAGCTTACGTCATATGTTAGTTTTTGTTTATTTTAATTCATGAATATTTCAACCTTTGTTTTCCAAAATTTGAATTCGAATACAAAGTATGGATAAGTTTTGAAGGATAATATCTTTTCAACTTTCAAAATTATGCAACAGAGCTTCAGAATATTAGAGATTAAGCCCCATATATTAATTATTGTCTGCTTACGGTTTAACTGGGCAGTTTCAAGGTTGATCGCTCTGCGGACTGACTTCCCTCCACATATTTGTTTTTCTAAAAAGAGGCCCTGTTTTCTCTTACAGCCCATTTTTTGTTCATCTTCTTTATATTATGTTTGACTTTTTGAGCAATTTTAACTCTTCATAATTAAGAAATAACAAATTTGTTTTATTATTTTGAGATATTTTTTAAAATCATTGTAAAATTTTCTCTACTCATCGCGAAAATTTTTGAACGATCTTTCTCATACCTACTTATATCCAATGTTACAAAAACAATAAATTACAAAAACCAAACATTGAGACTAACTTGAACTATTAAAACCAGTTTTATATCTTATAGTATTTTGTATTCAACATGTTATATTAATGATCATATCAAAATCTAAATGAGAAAACCTAAATTCATAATCGTATATTGACTTAAGTTAAATTTATTCTAGTGATTAAAGACGCGTAACAATTAGACAAGTTTGATTGGCGGCTACGAGTCTTCTTTGGCATCTAACAAGTTCTCGACATCAACTCTTACAAACACCAAATCAATTTTCGTTATGGCTACTGTACAGTGAGCAATATTGCGATTAATTTACCCTTTACGTATGCGAAACAATTCTAATTTTGTTGTTGAAATTGATAAGTAAGTGCACGGATATAAGTTATATTTCTTTAAAATTTCGAAATAATTATTTGTAATTTCAAACTTTTATGAATTTTCGAATCCATTAATAAAATAAAAAAATACTTTAAATTAACATTTTTTAATTTGTAAGTTGTAAGTGTTTTGATCCTTTCTTTTTGAAGACGTCTTCCACTTTTTGTTCGGAAACTTCCAAACTTTTGTGGTCTTATATTTTTCCTCTAAAAGTTAGTGTACACTTTTTGATTAGATTGCAGGTTAAACGACATTTATAGAATCATAATCGACGTCAGTTCTTCGTCGTTTACCTATTTACACATTTTCAAATTGACACATTTATTGTTGAAAATTGACAAAACACAACACTCATCGGTTGAAAATTTTTTTTAAAAGCCCATAAAAGTGCATCTGTTCTATTATGGCTACCGGCATCTATATAATTTCCAAGTCAAGTTCCATTACAAGCTAGATTACTCTAATTGGAACAAATTTTCTTGAATCTGCGAAACTGAGTGCACATTAATTAACCTTTTATCGTTCATTTGAATTTTAAGGCGTTAAGGTATCAATCAATCAATTTCATTAATAGCTTTTATTCCCTATTTATGTCGAGACCATTCTTAGCTTTCCACAAATCACGATCCACTGCAAAGACTGTTTCTAATCATTAGCAATCCCGACCGGATTCTTTAGGTCATTACACAAATTTCATGACAATAATTGAGAGTAAAGCAAAACAAAAATTTGAAAACAGAGAGTTTAGCTTCATTGCTCAACCCCAGTTTTTAGACAATCGTACGGTTAAGCTCTCTTAACACATTCCCTGCCTTAAATGTATGACTGTCAATCTATGTCTCTAACCTATCATCACTGGTGAATGTTTAACAGATATATTTAAACTTCTCCACCTGCTTCAATGTAACTTCACTAACTTAAAATCTACATTGTAAGGGATATCTCGAGAACAAAATTACTTCAGTTTTAAATATGTTGATTTACATTCCGGCCAGTTCATACGATGTCCAGAAATTATTGAATGTTTTTTGCAGGTTATCTACCGATTCTAACAGGAAGACCATATAATTAGGAAAAAAATATGACTGTCTCCATTTTTATCTTCACCTTACATGTTATATCCGTTCCTTTCACTATCATATCCATATATACAATGAAAAGAAGCTGAGATAACACACAAACCTACCTTAACCCACAACTCACTTTTAATTTTTCTGACACCATACCTGCAACTCTTACACAGCTATATCAATTGGCTAGAAAGATTTGATGGCTCTTGAGAGTTTTATCGATCGTTAAGATATGACCGTGAAAACCGCTCCGTTGATCATAATGCCGAAACTTGCGAACATATCAATACATATCTGTATTCTTGATATAACGGTCAGATTTATTCATATAAATTTGTGAGGATTTGTGTCAAATTTGTACTTCAAATATCTAAGATTAAATAATGTTCCAACAATAATCCAATCTAATGATTTATCCATCGTTTCCCTCTCTACTACATCTTTATCTACAAAATTTTCTATGTAGATTTGTGAGTATATTACAGCTCATGAAGCGTTAATTCTGAGGCACTTTTTTGAAACCAAATACTTGAACTTATCGCAATTGGTTTCAATATGGTCACTTTCTTTTATATTGTGACAAACGATATCATTAGATAAGTGTCTACTCCTAAGTTGTAACCACGAGATAAAATCGTTTTATTCGTAATGGTATTTTGAAACTTAAAGTTTTTAGAACAAAAAAATTTAATATTGGAAAACATCGGTATTTCAGCCTTTTTTCTTAATTATAGTTGATATGATATCGTACCAATTAAATTAAAGTATATTCTGTAATAATGAATGTCTTACAAAATTATTTACTTTACTTCACAATATTAACTTATTCATGTAAATGTATATTGAATATGTTATTGAAAATATATTAAATATTTTATGAAAATTATTTAACCAAATTGAGTTGTAAAAAATTCGTATCTACCAAATTTATTTTATAATAATAAACAAATTAAATATGTTTCGTTTAATTTGTATTGTAATATTGTTAAATTTGACGGACGAATATTATTTTCACAATAAAACTCATATTATAAATATGGTCAAAGAGAAAGTTTATCAATACTGTATGGATGATGACTCTGGATCATGCAATAGATTAGATTTAGGACGTCTTAAACAAAGAGATATATTAATTTGGAAAATTTTAGAACGAAATATGTGTAAGTTTATTATTCAATTATTAATAATATAAAAGCTAAGCTTTTGTCATGAAAGAACAAATAAAATTGTATATAATAATACAGTTAAAGTAATATTATATTCCTTAGGATGTACTGTGTGCTTGTTTTGAATATATATGTTAACCGACATTCTTCTATCAAAGCTTATATTAAGTGTGCACACTCTTATGTTAAACAGTTTTAATTTAAAAATAATTTTAACAATTAAGTGTTATAAATTAAGTTAAACATGTGTATAACTAACGAATAAACAGATTCTTTCTGAAATATATTATTATTTTTATTCTATTTATAATTTACTTACAATTTTTCACTAAATTTACAAAGTAAGTATATTTTATGTAATCGTTTTGCACCCACCCACCCCACCTTCACCCCGCCGTGGGATGTTGCGCATAAAATTTTTGAAATACATTTTACTATAACACATTTTAATTTTTTTAGATGATGTCATAATGGTGGCCCAAAAACTAACAAATATTTTTCAATATTTTCATAAAGAGAAACTAAATGAAATGTCTGTTGACTACTTCCCATCTGAATTCTATGCCACTGGTTATATTTTTGATTCAAAATGGAGATTGCAGAATGGCCAAAGATTGGGATCTATAGCTGGCCGTTGTTTTATATCCAGTCGTTCTATTAGTTATAATATGTATGATTTGTTCAAAAAGTTTATCATTTGGACAGCCTTCAAAAATAATTGGCTTAATTTTAATAAAAAATCTGGGAAATTGATTATAAATACAAAGGATGTTGGTGGAACTAATTTTGATTATGGTTAGTTAATTTAAATTATTATAAAAATGAGAAAATATGAAATTTCTAAATACTTTTATATATTTTGAGAATTATATTTCCAGCAAGATTTTAAACCAATTGGGCTCTTCCATGCCTTAAATTCAACTAGATAAAATATCAATAAACTTTTAATTCAAACAATACTTTAGGATTTATAAATTATATCACTTTATTATCCAAGTTACTAATATTGTAAGAAATTTTCAAAAATATTAATTAAAATTTCAGGTTTTGTAATTAAACGTTTGATTTTTAATTTGTTTCTCGAAATATGACCTGCAACTTATAGCATTTTCAATTTGCGACTTTTGAATAAATATAATAATTAGTTTATACACATAAAATGCATATTTTATTTATATTATTAATGATATAATAAATTTTGTAATTATTATACATTTTCTCATTTAGTTTACAAAAATTTACTTAACCATATAGTTATTTCTTAAACGTGTTAAGGTGTTTTTCCTTCACTAAAATCTTAAAGAATTAGAATTTTAAAATTTAGTTTTATTCCCAGCTATGGGCATTTCCTAACAATATAAATATATTAAAATTCTTTTGTTTCTAGTACATTTTTTATGTAATTCAATACAAATAATCAAAGTGTAAATATCAGTTTTCAAGCAATCTTTTCGAAATATTTTTATATAATTTTCACGAGCATAAAAAATAAGATGACAGGTGTATTTTTGTTTTTCAATATTCTTATCTGTTACCGAAAAATTAGCTGAAAAATGGAAATTCAAAAATTGCGACAATTCTAATTGTTTTGAAACAAATGTTTCTTAATCAATTTTGATGAAATAAACTAATTTTATTGCTGATAACATCAAGGGTTAATATACAAAATATCATCAAAATATCTCAACTGGCTCTAAATTGATGAGCGAAAAGTAATTTATCTTATGAAAGATTCAAAAGAATTTTTGTTTTAATATAAAATTTGAGAGAATATAATTATAAGTGAAATTACCTTTTCGTCAATAATTTTGTCACAAATAAAAATATTTTAATGAATTTTTGTACATTAATAAATTATGTTTTTCTTACATAAAAATTAGTGAAATAACACTTAATTGGATCAAGAAACATTTAATTTAGAACAATTTGAATTTTTATTATTTTGAAATTCCTAAGCTAATTTTTCGGTAACTAGTAAGAATATTGCAAAATAAAAATACACCTGTCAATTTATATTTTATGCTCTTTCAAATTATATAAAAATATTTCAAACATCTTACTAAGAAACTAAGATATACACATTGATTATTTATATTAAAATAAAGAAAAATTTTACTAGACACAAAAAGAATTTTAATTAATTTTAATTGGTAGGAAATATCCATAGTTGGGATTTGAAGGAAATTTTTGAATTCTAATTCGCTTAAGATTTTGAGAGAAAAAACCACTGTAATACGTTTAAGAAATAACTGTATATTCTTTAGGTTTCTGCAGAGAAATGATAAAAATTCTGGACAGCCTTGAACCTTCATCTTTAGAATCTTGGGATTATTTGGTTACTGATATGAATCCTATTGTTAACATTCCTTATCGAGGAATTTTAGAAAGAGTTAACTCTATCCTACAAAATAAAATTATTCTAACTTCAATTGATCATGTTGATAAATATGGAGTTGATTTGCAATCACTCCCAGAATATTTAGGAGGATATCTCCATGGTTATCATAGAATTCCATATGGCGTGAAAAGTGGTAAATGTTTGTTTCATTTAAAATATATCACAGATAAAGAGTGGAATATTTTTCGAAGAAGAAATATTGAATGCATTAAAGAGGGAATGAATGAAATCAACGCTACTGATATTGATAAATATTTAAGATCAAATTGTTAAAAATTAAATTTGAAAATGTAACATTACCTTGTTAAATAAAATTATATTTAAGGTATTCATTTAACTTTATAATAAACTGGTCTCAATTATTCCACTTAATTTGAATATAAAAATCTTGTTTTTATCAATTCACAAATGTTACAGGTTTCTTTTTAGAATTTTCTAACTTAGGTGATTTCACAACTTATGTAATTTTACAACTTCTTACCGAATAATTTCCTGTTTCTTTTATAAACTTTCGTAATTTTCGCCAAATTTACAACAAATTTAATAATTTTACCGTTTAAAAAATGTTTTGATCCCATATAATAACTAAAATTTGATATTGATCTGTCACATATAATTATTCGATTTAGACAAATTCATTAAAACATTTATATTTTTGGAATATATAGATATTCAAGGACAAAAAATTTAAAACTCAATCAGAAGTTTCTTTGGTGGTTTTATTTCAATACTTGCAATAACTGGATCTAAAAACATATAATTATTCTATTTAGTCAAATTCATCAAAACAAATTTTTTTCATATTAAATATTTAGAATTAGGGAATAATATAACAAATATTAATAGTTTAATTAAGTTAAATTTAAAAAAAATAATTAAAACTGTAAGTTTAAAATATATTTAACAATTTACTATTTTAATAAATAAGGTGATTAATTTTCCCTGTTCTTAACCTTATTATATAAATCAGAGGAATATATATTTATTATTATGTAAACCAAGGCTTCACCTTGATTGCAAAGGGGGTAAAACATTTTATTATACTTACTGTATGAACAAACATGTTCATTCATTAACCAAATTTAGCGTTCATAGGGTTCACATAACATACGCACAAAATGCACTCAAAAAGTGCAATCAAAGTGAAGCTCTGATGTAAACAAATGAA